>CAKNXH010051600.1:0-16273 GCA_932178445.1 Andricus quercusramuli | reverse complement strand
TCAATTGAAACTTGGACTCAGAATGAGTCCAAGAGATGCCTGAAGGGCGCCAGGTAGTTTCAGGTAATCAAAACTACCAAAATCACCCTTCTTTTTCTCAATTACGCATTGTGTGCCCGATAACTCCAGTAGAGTGGCGGAGTAAGGGGATGACGCAGTGAGAGGACTATAAATAATTCGATTCACACTCTGTTCATTTCACTTTAACTATAATTACTCAGGTTTAGTATTTAGATTCAAGATTAAACAGCGACTAATTACAATGAGTGGGTCTTCGCCCACTCAGCCAGAGCTATTGTCGGGAAACGCCGACAATTTATATCGCGTGACAATTAACACCATGTTGACCGCGGCAACACTTTCTTTACATAGAGTGGTCCGAGTGACCATTTAATATTTACTAATTTAGGATTTAAGATATTGATTAACGCCGCTCTAGCGGGGTTCCATCGTGACCCAGAAAACAACTCAAAACTCAAATAGCAATTTTTCGACCATGAGTCAACAATAATGACCTTGCCCGATGTCAGCAGCTAACAAATTTCAACGGCGTATGTCTACCAATTCGACACACGACGTTGAAACGCGACAAGTTAAACTTATGAGTTGAGAGAAAATAGCGGGAACCCACCTGGCAGTGTTCGTCGTCCTCGAGATCGTCCTCTCATTTTTCTTTGTCAAATGTTTCTCCTGTTTTCATCAACCTAGTCCCTCTTTGGTTTTAGTATCGCCACGAGGTTCTCCCTCTCATAGGAGTCGGAGCGCCACCCGAGTACGAGCGTCGAGCTATTCAGTGAGAGAACGAGCGAAGGAAAAAGGACATAACCTCCCTTGTTTGACAGGTGATGTTTACTTATATATAAAGTCAAGGTGAGTTTATACAAATTACTACTAATAAAATCAAATTAATTATGAATTCACAATCATTAAAATTTATTATGATTTTTAAGATCCCAAACAAAAACTATGATTCTTTGAACTACTAGCCGTGGAACTCTTATATTCCCGGCTAGTATAGTACTGTTCACAGACAGTCCGTGAGTTTGATTCGTGATTCCAAAATCATAACCCTAGTAAACTGATTTGTTACACTAATTTTTAGAGATTTTCGAAGGCTTTGTGCGGGGTACAAAATTACAAATCCCCATCACAACTCCCCCTTCACAAGATTCGGCCCACTGGGGCGAATACCAGGTAGGTGCCCGCATCTCTCCGTCTTGTTGAAATTTGCGAAAAAAAGAGAAAAATGGTTGAAATTGGTTAATTGCCAGACCTCGGGTTACGTACACCATCATACACAGGTGTATCTAAGTATGAACCAAAAAGAGAAAATAAAAGAAGGTTCTGATAGTAAATGAGTGAAAAAAATCGTTCTGAGTGATCAGTTGAATTGAGTAGATCCGATCTATTGCCGGTTCGGTGTGGTAGATACTCTTCTAGTCCTATCTTACTTAATTTAATCAACAATTGCTTATTCTAACATTCCTATGAATTTACTTATCTTACAGTACTTAAGGGTAATTACTCAGTTATCTTAAGTTTACTCATGCAATTAAAACAACTGCAAGAGGATTAGTGGAAAAAAAGACTTTTATTTTATGGGGCCTTGGCCCCTACACCCGGCTCACTCCCGGCCTCTATCTCCGCTGGGGTTCCTGCCAGCGGTGTCACTGGTGCCACTTGTGGTCAGTGCTTCCGCACTTACCACAGCGCCCCTTGTTCTCCTTTGTCTCCTCCCACATGGTTGGCTTGCGCTTCCTCCTGCGGAACGCGGGATCCTCCCGGATCCTTGCTCGGACCCGCTGCTCCATCGACCGGCCCTGTCCCCCCGATGAGGTAGGTTGCGGGCAACCCCCGCACTTGCGGCGCTCTCCTCCTTAGTCTTCTGAAGGCTCACCCGGCCCGCGTTGATCTCGGCCTGGACCAGGGCCGCGTAGTCCATTGCTCCCTCCGGGAGTGGATGGTCCCACTCCAGGTCCAAGACCGACCACGCCGGTTGCAGCCTCCCCTGAGTCGTCGTGGAGGCGATGGCGCCTCCCACCACTCCTTCTTCTTCTGGCCCCTGTGAGGTGGGTTGCGCTGAGGTGGAGACGGTGCCGTCTCCCACCGCTCTGGATCCCCTGAGCCGGGCCACCAATTCGTCGTGCGTGACGGCTGAAACAATTTGAAGAAGGACCCCAAATAAGAACTAATCCACTCCATCCTTGATTTGTTGTTACCCTAAGCGTATTATACGTTGCAGTCGCCTCTCTACCGTTTTCAACCGCCTAGCCCCTATTTAGAATACGAGCGAGTTCGGAGTCTAACGCGATTGCCCACGCCTGAGTCTGAGTCCGAGTGATGATAAACATTTCCCCTTCCCCAGTCAATAGATAGTTCCGAATCCTCTCGGGCCTTCTCTCCATTCTCACGATGCTCCTCTTCAGCTTCCGAATCGCTGATTTCGAGTAGCATCCTGTCCAGTTCCGCCAGATCCTCCTCGTCGACATGCTCTTGTTCGGAGTCCGAATCGCGAATCGCCAATAGCATTCTGTCAATTTCAGCCAGTTCCTCCGGACTACTTGGTTCGTCTTCGGGGTCCTCGACATACCGTTGAAGGTGAGAGGCGTGATACCGCGCCGCCAATCGTCCTTCTGGCGACGTCAGCTTGTAAATATTGGGCGAGATAACCTCTACCACAATGAATGGCCCACTGAACTTTGGAGCCAGTTTGGCTGACACGTGAGTTCCCTTTTTGGAATACACTTGATTAGGCTTCTTGACTTTGTCGCCAACCTTGAACTGTTGGTCGCGATGATTCCTATCATAATATTTCGCTTGTCTTAAGAACGCCTGATCTTGGAAATTGGTCATTAGTTCCCTCAAGTGCTCTAACCGTGCCATCCGCATTGTCCAGACTTGAAGGTCAGGCGGTGGCAACTCGGCCTCCCCCTCCCTTAAACTGCGAATAGTTTTTCGCGGACGGGGCTCCCGACCCAAATCCAGAAACGCTGGAGTCACTCGGTTGGTACTATGAAGTGCCGTATTGTAGGCAAATCGGAACTCATTGTGGTGGAGCTCCCAATTTCTATGATCTTCGTCAATGAATGATCTGATCATAGTCTTGAGAACTCTGTTGGTTCTCTCCACAGGATTGGCCTGAGGATGATATAGTGGTGTGAAAGATCGGTGGATACCGAACTCCACAGCAAGGTCATTCACTGCGTTATTATTAAATTCGGTGCCACTGTCTGAATGGAGCACCTTAGGTGTTCCCCACCTAGTCACAATCAGTTCCAGGAAAGATTTATTAATGCTTTCCGCATTGGTCTTTTTCAATGGTGCCAACTCGATCCATCTCGAGAATAAGTCCTGGAATACCAGTAGGTACTCGTATCCCTGTTTACTGCGAGGAAAAGGACCCATGACAACGGTTGCCACGACTGTCCATGGCTCCTGGACTATTCGCTGGGTCATAAGCCCACGCGATTGGGCTTGCTCAGGTTTATTGAGCTGGCATGTCTCGCAATTTCTAACGAACGACGTGATGTCTTTGAACATGCCAGGCCAATAATAATGAATTGCGGCACGGTGGTAGGTCTTCTCCCTACCTAAATGGCCGGCTTCAGGCGTGCAGTGCACTTCCTGTATTAGGACAGACTGGAGGTTCTTAGGAACCACCAGTTTCCAAGCATCATAGTCGTCTATGATGTCCTCCAACAACGGATTGTTCCGATACTTCAAAAGCTCTCCGTTGACCACTTTCCAACCATGGTACTTCCCGGGTGACTTCAACACAGCCTCTCGCCGCCTGGCATACCACTCGTCCTCGACAGGCATCATGGCCGCGATACGGTCGATTTCTCCATCCTCGAACATGCAGGAAAGAGCATCCGGCATTTGGTGCATCGATCCCTTCCGATGATAAATCTTGAAACTATATTCTAGGAGATCCAACGCCTAGCGTGCCAATCTGCCTGTCGGGTTTTTGAGGTTGTATAGCCATCGGAGGCTACTGTGGTCAGTCACCACGGAAAAGTGGTACCCTTCGAGATATTATCTAAACTTTCTGATGGCCCATATGACGGCCAGACACTCTTTCTCGGTAGTTGAGTAGTTTCGCTCCGCTTTGGACATCACTCTACTGGCGTATGCGATCACACGCTCGTGCTTGTCCTGAATATAGGTGATTACCACCCCCAAACCAAAATCACTTGCGTCCGTTTGGACGCAGAATGGTAGATTGAAATCGGGGTACGCCAATACAGGCGATGACACCAAGGCTGTTTTTAGAGTCTGGAATGGCTCTTCCTGCTCGTCTCCCCAAGAGAAATTGTAATTTTTCTTGGTTAGACGGGTGAGTGGCTCACAGATTCTAGCGTAGTCCTTGATGAATCGCCTATACCATGATGTAGCCTCTATGAAACGTCTGACTTGTTTAACATTTCTGGGTCGAGGATATTCAATTATGGGGCGGACCTTCTCATCGTCTACTAGCAACCCATCTTTATTCACCTTGAATCCCAGAAACTTTACTTCCGTTTGACAGAATTTGCACTTGTCTGGGCTGAGCGTCAGCCAAGCTTAATTCAAACGGCTAATGGTCCGCTCCAACTAGTACAAGTGCTCGTCAAGCGTTTCAGCAACGACGATCACGTCGTCGAGGTATGCAAATACGTGTGGTCTTATCTCCGGGGTGATGACCTTGTCCATCAACCGTTGAAAAGTTGCTGGGGCCCCGGTGAGACCAAACGGCATGCGTTTGAACTGGTACAACCCTCTTCCTGGGATAGTAAAGGCCGTGATTGGCTTACTATCTTCACTTAACGGAATCTGGTGGTAAGCCTTGTTCAGATCTAGGGTTGACATGTATCGAGCGGAATTTAAGCGGTCCAAGATTTCGGCCATAAACGGAACCGGATACGCATCTTTCTACGACACCTCATTAACCCGTCGAAAATCTATACACAGACGGTAATTGATTGTCCGGATACAATAAGGGCACATAACATTTTCTCGTGCGAAAACGAAGTCCCCTGGAGGCTTTCAACAAAATTTTCGAATTTTGATTTTTAAAGGATATATCTGGCTCTGAAATTGTATTGCGAACCTTTTTCTCCTAGATAAAAAGTTGTAGCTTTTTTAGTTTACAAATTAAAGCCGAAAAACTGATTTTTTGAAAAAAAATCAATATTAATCCGTTTTTCACTTCAACTCGTGCTCCGTTCGTCAGTTTTTAGAATTTTTTGATGAAATGTTTAGAAAATGAACTTTAGGGTATCCATTGACTGATAGAGTAAGAGGAATTCAACAAAAAAAATTTATGTAATTGTTATTAATTTTTTTCTGATGCTCAGCGTGAATCGGACTTTTGTAACTTCCAGCGTTTCGTTTATCCAGGGAATTTTGAGCAAGGAAAAACTTCTTGCGACGAAAATGCGGAGAAAACTGTGATAAAGTTTTTGGGAAAGTTTCAGATCAAAATATTCAATAGTTTAGGAGTAGTTGTGATTTTAGTTTATGTCAGCGCTTGGGCTTTCGAGTGTACTATAGCACTCTGGGGCTTGCCGCCGTGACACGTTCTCGCGCTTGTGAGTTTCTGCTTACAATACGATATTAATTACATTTTTTAGTGAATAACAATTTAGTGAAAGTAAGGTGATAAAACACTCATGAATTTTATTAAGTTTTTGATGTATGTTTGCGGGTTATTTAGATTTGACTGTGAGATAGATACTCTAATATACACCTAATGTTTACACTTGCATTCGGTCTAACTTTGAAGCGACTTTGAACATTCGCTTTGTAAACAACCCTATGCACACGCTAAATTTTTTAAATCATGAATGTTTTATGAACTTACTTTCATTGAATTGCTATTTACTGATAAATTTAATTAAAATCGTATTGTAAGCAAAAACTTACTAACGCGAGAACGGGTCACGGCGGCTAGCCCCAGAGTGCTATAGTACACTCGAAAGCTCAAGCGCTGACATAAACTAAAATCACAACTACACCTAAACTACTGAATATTTTCATCTGAAACTTTCCCAAAAACTTTATCACAGTTTTCTCCGCATTTTCGTCGCGAAAAGTTTTTCCTTGCTCAAAGTTCCCTCGATGAACGAAACGCTGGAAGTTACAAAAGTCCGATTCACGCTGAGCATCAGAAAAAAATTAATAACAATTACACCAAATTTTGTTGTTGAATTCCTCTTACTGTATCAGTCAATCGATACCCTAAAGTGCATTTTCTGAAAAATTTATCAAAAAATTCGAAAAACTGACGAACGGAACGCGAGTTGAAGAGAAAAACGGATTAAAATTGATTTTCTTCAAAAAGTCCGTTTTTCGGCATTAATTTGTTAACTAAAAAAGCTACAACTTTTTATCTGGAGGAAAAAAGGTGCGCAACAAAATTTCACATCCAGATATGTCCTGTAAAAATCAAAATTCGAAAATTTTGTTGAAAGCCTCCAGGGGACTTCGTTTTCGCACGAGAAAATTTTATGTGCCCTTATTGCATCCGGACACTCAATTACCGTCCGGCTTACGGGCCATTACCACCGGGCTGCACCACTCACTATTTGAAGGCGCAATCAAGTCTTGCTCAATTAGTATATTCACTTCGGCAATCAACACGTCACACACTTTAGGTGACATACGATGATTCCTCTGACGAATAGGAGGATTCCCTTGCGTGTCGATCACATGCTCGACAAATTTCGCAGCGGGTAACTTATCGGATTTCGGTTTTATTATACTCTTCAAGAACTGGTCTAACCGAACTTTCTCCGCTTCGCCCAGAAATGCAATGCCTTTACAAGTGTCGATCTCATTCTCGCCCGCGAAACCAAACGCAAATTTTATGATCGGCTCGTCAGCCAACCACAACTGCTTGTCACGTGAATGCAGAACGAAACTGAACTTTTCCGCAAAGTCCAGGCCCAGCACGCAAGTATCAGTTAGCCCAGGTACGATTTTGAAATTGACTGAATGAGTGGTTCCTGAAAAGGTGGCCGGCAGACGCGCCTCGCCAATGACAGACTCAATAGTGCCATTAGCCATCATGACAGCACCTGCCTTCGAGTAGTCAATCTTATAGCCACCAGCACCGAGTAACGGTAACCCTACTGACCCAAGATAAGTTCTAGATGAACCCGTGTCTACCAATGAATGGATTTCAGTACCCCCTATCATTATACTGACGTAGGGTCTCGAGTTGGTACCGATCCCTGACAGAAAATCAAGCTCAGTTTCAGATGAGCTGTAATTGAGCTGCCCCTTCGTTCCCTGAATATCTGAGAGTTTAGTAAGTCCAGCACTCAAAGATGGGTATGATTTAGAACGAAAGAGCGATGTTGAAGAACGAGTGAGAACATGAGTTCCCGAATTAAATTGAGCGACTGAGGGTGAGGAGGTCTCCCTTCCCGAGTCATGAGTTGAATATAATTTACTGATAGTCAATTCAGGCTGAGTTTCAGAAGACGATTTCTGAGTCAATTTAGGTTTAGGTTCAGAAGATGAGTTCTGAGTTAATCCAGGTTTTGTCGTCGAATTCGGAGGAGTTGATTTGGGTATATCGCGAATTGTATAAATTAGGGTCTGCCTTGAGATACAAGGAGTGGCGTCGACCTTGATACGGCCCTCCTTTAATGGTTTCCCTGACAATTGGCAGAATTGCAAGTATGCCAAACTTGGCCGTGCTTGCCACAATTATGGCAGAACTTGGCCCATCTAGTTTCACAGGTTCTCCAACCATGATCAGCTCCTCCACAATTGAAACAGGGTGGTTCGGCTTTTGATGGGACCCTCTCTCTCATGGATGGAGTCTGCCTTGTGAAGTCAGGCTTGGTTGAGGCCTGCGCCCCGCCCGTCTCACTATGAGTTACGGCCTTATTTGTGTTGGCACTGGGTTCATGATTATTGAATCTGGCTGGATTACCATTTCCAGAATTCGGCTTATCATGTAAGCAAGTCTGGGTGCCCAGCTTATCCACCAGTTTCACCAACACACTCACCAAGGACTCTAGAGAGGAATTTACCTCGCTCGATGCGTTGCCACCAGTATTCGTACCAGCTCCGCGAGGGGAGTTAGAGTTTTTGGCATAAGCTAATTCAGGGAAGAATGAATCTTCCAGGCTAGGGGGTGATCGCTCTCCTTTATTTAAATTCGCCGTTCTTTCCACTTCTACCGCAAGTAGCGTTAATTGATTGCAGTCGGAAAATTTGAAACGGCCAATAGACCTTTGAAGATCAGGTCTAAGATTACGATGCGCCCTGTCCATCTGTTCCTACATGGTAACAGGCCGTTGAAATTTAAGAAACAACCCCTGCAAGCAGGTCAGAAAATCAGCGGTCCTTTCATCACGCCCCTGATAACGAGTGGCGACTTGGTCCTCAAGTCGCCATTGATAGTTTACGTCTCCGTACATCATTAAAAATGCGGTTTTGAAATGTTGCCATGTAGGCCACGCGTGAGAGTTATACCGGAACCATTGTAGGGGTAATTTTTCCAAAATGAATGGAATCCCTATCAATAACTCCTCATCCGTGATACCTGAAACCGAACGCCCCTCTTCAACCCTGATCAAAAAGTTCTCGGCACTTGTTTCATTGTCCCCACTGAAAGTGATTCCCCATCTTTTGACAATTGTGTCCACCGTTTTATTATGAGACCTAGTATGCGAGTATTGAATTTGAGGGGTTCGTCCGCATTCTGCCTGATTGGGTTGAGCAAAGATGGACGAATACTGTGGTATGGTGGGGCAAGGCATATCTACCGTGGCCTGCTGGAAGGTGGGGCTGAACCTCGGTGGGCCAGTTGCAAAGGGTGTAGACACCGCGAAATTTTTCCCCAGGCCCGGCGATGCTCCTGCCGACATGAAGACTGAACTGCTTGCCGGAAGAAAATTATTGTACCCAGTACCCGTCTGAACGTTTTCATTAGCTGACTGAATTTGTATTTGATCGCGTTGGGCCGATACCGTCAGCGGATTATTTCCCCATCCCCTGACCGGAGTGGTGTGTGTGGGGCTTACACCTGCGCGCGAGGATTTATTGACAACGGTGAAATGGCTTCATTCTGAAGATCCAATGGTCGCGACGTGATGCCAACTCCTACCGACCCCATTCTTCGTGATGGGGCTTGCGCCGTAATTGTATCATAGGAACCAGGGGAGTATCCTGGAACGTGGCCACCACTAAATTCAGTATTATTCGTTGGGAGGTACGGGGTCGAGTTAATTACCGGCCTCGTATAACAAAATACGGAGGAGGCACTAGTGACCGAAGTATGGACACTAGTTGCTCCAGAATGTGAGGGCGTCATATTTGGTTCAAGGGGCCTATTAATTGATTGCCCCCAAATGCTACAAGCGGGAGATTTGAATAATCTCCGGGCAGCACTCATACTATCTTCGTATACTGCCATACAAACTACAAAGATACATAAGTCCAATCTCACTTGAACTGAGAAAATCGAGAAAAACTGTTTGCCCAAAGGACTCTAATATCGAATAATATTTTGAATAATCTATATACACTATTAGGGTAAAAATACTGTGCTCTTTCATATTTTGCAATGAAAAATTGATTTTTCAAATAATTTCTATTAGAAAATGGACTTGCGTATTTTTAATAGTCGCGAAAAGTCGAAAATACAAGGCAAAAAGGACACAAAGTCACTTGCAGACGGTGCCCTTATCGCATAGATCGAGCGCGGCCTCGAAATCCAAGAGAAAAACATACGTAAGGGACACTATGTAGGGTGGTGGGGGCTGGCCCTAGTGTCATATATAATATCGATCAGCTTATTCCAAATATCCTGATCTTCGCATTAAATAGTATTTGCACTGTTTTATTGTTATTAATGTAGTGCCCAAAGAATTAATTTTTAGTAATAAAATAATTTTTTTAATGAAAATAAACTTGCTAAAATAAAATACAATAACAAATTAAGTAGAAAAACATGTTATCCAATGGGAGTATTTTGTGGTGGGAGTCCAAATTTGATCGTTGAATTCTTGTTTTATTTTCAGGATTTTTAAACATTGACTTGATTATTGGACGTTAAATGCCATTTTGAAAAGGAAAAATCAGATTAGTTTCTATGAAAAATTATCTTTTCCTCAAATGCTCTCACTGAAAAATAACTTATTTGTTATGTCTATTTCTGTCTACTGAATTGTCCCTGGGAAAATTAAAGTTCTTTTGATGCTTCACAAAAAAGTTTCTTACATTGTTATATCTTACTTGTGAGAAACAATCTAAGTAAAAAAATACATGATATATATTATGCTGTCCGAAAAAATGGCTATATTGTCTAGTTTGACTGGATTACTAGATGAAATGATAATACCTAAATTATTATAAAAAATTAATTTTGCTTTAAGGCATCTGCATTTTTGTAGATAAAATGTAATTATTGAACCCAAATAAATATTTTAAAGTCATCCGTTTTACGTAACTTCAATTTGCAGAAGGGGACAAAAAAGGGTATAAATTATTGCAGTAAACCATTTATTTAAGTTTTTGATAATTCAAAATCACATTGTTGATTATTTTATCAGAAAGTATGAATAACGAAGTATATTATTAAATATTTTTCGTATAAGTATGTACGTTTTAATTATCCACGCATCTCAGATTTAAATTATTTTTTAATAGTAAATAATTGCAAAAGGATTAGTCGCACTAATTCTCATATAAATCTCGCTTATTGTTAATGTGAACATTATGCATTTGCGGCTACTTAACATTTAGAAAACTTAGTAATTTAAAACTTATACATATCTTGAGATATTTTATTAGATAAGAAATTTATTAAAATTCCTTGAAAATTTATTATAACTTAAAATATTTTGAGAGATAGTCTGAATCGTATTCATTTCGACACTAATCGAAATTGTACAATAGGGTGGTCCAAAAATGCATTGCAAAATTTTTTTTCACCCTAGAGGGCAAGTAATAAATTCTGGTAAAAACTTCATGTTATTGTTTATACAATTAATTATTGTTTTTTTATTCAAAATTTCCTTCAAATTGAGTATGGATGGTTTACATCTTCTTTGGCGCATTATTAAATAAATCATCAAAGTCATAATAAAATTTGAATTATAAAAGTACATTTATCATTGCTTTTTTCATATTTATTCATAATTAGACTGCATATGAAATGGATTTAGATTATATTTCATTATAGCATTTTAAAGTCTTATGAATATCAATCTGACGTGCTGGAAAACAGAAAAAATATATATTAAAATATATTTACGAAGATAATTCCATGTTTATTATTTTATATTATTGATCCACATTTTTTAATACAAAATTGCTTGAACTAATAAAATTTTTTTAAACAATAACAGGACCTTTTTAACAGAATTTACTACTCCTCAAAATCATTCAATATTAGTTTTAATTCAGAAAATACGATTTAAAAAATATTTTTGAAAAAAAATTGTTTAAACAAATTATATTTGTTCAAACAATTGAAAAATGGTTAATATATTCTTTTTATACACTATAAAGTCAGAAAAATAATTACATTTATATTATTTTTTTAAAGTTATCGAAAAAAAACTGCTTAAGCAAATCAAAGTTGTTTAAACAAATAGATTCAAAATTGAAATATATGTATCAAAATTATATAATTATTTAACAAAAAGTAGCATAGGATGCCAATTTGAGAAAAAATTGAACATCTCTGGGTCAGTTTTTAGAAATTTTGAGAATAAACAATAATTGTTTAAATAAGTTACATTTGTTTGAATCATTAAAAATTGTTTAAAAACTCTAGAATCCAAAATCTCTCCATGTTAATCAAATGGTATTTTGAAGTGCCTGGCGGTACGTGTTAATATTCGTATTTCGAAAAAAAAATTAGGGATTTTTTTCTCCGGAAATGGAAACTTTTGCGGGGGTACTTGCCCTGTAGCTCGAAAAGCGTTTTTTGGACCACCCTATTGTACAATCATAAAATTGTACGTATATTTATTCCGAATACATATTTTTACCGTAGAAGAAAAATAAATTTCACGCGAACAATCTATACATTCAATCTATATGTATAATAAATTATATATTCTAATATTATAACGCGCTCTTGCTGGCTGCCGCTCGTCCCGCAACTCCGAAGTCCGAACATTTCCGAAGAGTACCGAAAATAGCCGGGACTTATTTGCCTTGGATTTCGGATCAGTGCTCGAGCTATTTTACAAAGCAAAAACATACGCAAGGGCAAGTGATTCTTTTCGTTTGTAAATACGCTCCGCACTCGGTTTTTTTTACAAGGCAAAAAAGACACAAAGCACTTTAGGTTCTTTTTCATTTGTATGATGATGACGTATTAGATGCCGTGTACAAATTTTTGGACACGCAAAGTGCTTTGTGTATCTTTTTCTGTTGTATTTTTCAACTTTTTCGACCTTCCTCAGTTTTAAACAATCGTTTTTTGCAATAAATATTAATAATTAATCACTTGTATTACGCTAATTAGATGCAGCTTTCTCTTACGAATCCAGTGATACCAAATACTCATTTTTCATGAAAATGTCACTTATGTATCTTTTTAGTTTGCACGGCAGTATAAGTCTGCCTCACTACCATTTCGCGATGGGGCTCTACCCATGTGAAGTAACACCCTGCCTACTATTTTGTTGATAACCCCCTGTAATTCGACTGAGCGGTGCGCGTCACCGATCTCTATTTCTGGTTCGTATTCCGAGGTATGGTGTACTACCGATATCGAAACTGTTCTTCTCAGGGACCGTATGGCCCGGGCCCGTAGAACTGCTAAGGATCCCGATAGATCAAGCCCCCTTTCGCCCAAGTATCGTCTGAGGTCATCCTCAGACATCGATAAAACGTAAGGTGGGATTTCAATATCCCGCTCATCCGCCATTTTTAATGGTTATTCAACAACAAAACAAAATTCCAGGTATATCCACATCAACCAAGGTAAATATATCAATTAGACTTAATGTATCATGCACATAAAACAGAGTACATTCAATGATTTGACAATTATCCTGGCGAAATACTCAAATCCAGGTAAATACAAGTGTTGAAGCCTGAGGTGATTTCTAAGATTGGTTTGAGTCAATTTCACCGATAATCATGATCAAACAATTGGTCGGTTCAATTTTCCCGTTGTCATTGAGGTTATGTTGGGGTCGCTACTTATGCAAGCTTAGGGTCGTTTGTCTATTTGTCCTTGATACATCAAAAAGGACAAAGAAACAATTATTGACTGACCGATAACCACCCCTATTTAATTTAGGTGATGATTCTTTAATATCGCATTGAGGTTATGTTCGGTTCATCGCAAAGCGAATTCAGCTTTGTCTGTGTATCCTTGCTACATCAAAAGGATAAACAAACAATTTTTAACTGATTAATAACTATTATCAGTTAATTAGGGGATTATTATTCAATATTGCTTTGAGGTTATGTCATTGCTACTGCAATGCAACTTCAGTTTTGTCCATTTATCCTTAGTACAACAAAAGGATAAATAAACTGTTTTTAACTGAATGGGATAATCCTACTTCTCCCATTAGGGGATTATTATTTAAAATTGTTGAGTTTATGTATGGTTCACCGCCATATAACCTCCGTTTGTGTCCATTTCCTTGAAAATTATGTGTTTGACCAATAAAACCCCCTCAATTGTCTGTCAAATTGTTAATTCACAATGAAAAAACTTATTTGCATTTTTAAATAATTTATCATTTAGTTTCCTACCCCAATAGAGAGGTTTACTTCTTGAATTTTAATCAAAATGAAATTGATTTGCTTCAATTCCATTTTGCTTTGTTTTTCCTCATAAATTATTTCGGTTTGTATATTGTAACCTATTTTCAAAATTATTTAGAATTATTTCCACTTTAATTTTCAATTGATGGACTTTAAATGATCGGTGCTGTTTGTCAACAGGCGAATCGCCATTCAAATCAGGTTCATGTGTGGTGACTCACTCTCTCTTATCACCAGTCACCTCAAACTTCAAAACACTTTTATAATTGGAACTTTATTTGTTCCAATCTATTTCCTTACGAATTTAACCTGCTTTATTTTTTTTGAAGTTTTAGTTTTAATTTATTTTGGAATGAATTCTTTGAAACTCGAATTCATTCTATCTCCAAACATTTACAAATTTTAATTTTTCATTTTATTTTGGGGTGAATTATTTAAAAGTTCGAATTCATTCCATCTCCAAAACTTTTCATAATTTTCATTTAATATTTTATTTTGGAGTGGCACTTCAAAATTCATTTTGTGTCGTTTCCAATATTCTTCTCTACTTCCCTCTGCGTCACCCAAGCCCATGAGTCGGGCGTCATTTATAAGGCTATTTTTGCTGATAACTTAAATTTTTAATATTTTCAATTGAAACTTGGACTCACTCTTAATTTTCCTAATTACGCATTGTGTGCCCGATAACTCCAGTAGAGTGGCGGAGTAAGGGGATGACGCAGTGAGAGGACTATAAATAATTCGATTCACACTCTGTTCATTTCACTTTAACTATAATTACTCAGGTTTAGTATTTAGATTCAAGATTAAACAGCGACTAATTACAATGAGTGGGTCTTCGCCCCACTCAGCCAGAGCTATCGTCGGGAAACGCCGACAATTTGTATCGCGTGACAATTAACACCATGTTGACCGAGACAACACTTTCTTTACACAGAGTGGTCCGAGTGGCCATTTAATATTTAGTAATTTAGGATTTAAGATATTGATTAACACGGCTCTAGCGGGGGTCCATCGTGACCCGGAAAACAAACTGAAAACTCAAATAGCAATTTTCGACCACGAGTCAGCAACTAACAAATTTCAACGGCGCGTGTCTACCAATTCGACACACGACTTTGAAACGCGACAAGTTAAACGTATGAGTTGAGAGAAAATAGCGGGAAACCACCTGGCAGTGTTCGTCATCTTCGAGATCGTCCTCTCATTTTTCTTTGTCAAATGTTTTTCCTCTTTTTATCAACCTAGTCCCTTTTTGGTTTTAGTATCGCCACGAGGTACTCACTCGGAGCTTGGAATTACGAATGAGAATTTTAAGAGTGGCGTCTCCGTTCTCCCTCTCATAGAAGTCGGAGCGCCACCCGAGTACGAGCGTCGAACTATAGAGTGAGAGGACGGGCGAAGGAAAAAGGACAACCGCCAAGTTCGTAACCCCGCTAAGTGGTGGCGCACAGTCCACCTGCGTTATCTGCCACGCAAGCCTTCATAGCCTGCCACTAGTCGATGGTCCAGGGGTGAGGCTGACTTAGGTCGGCACGCAAATTCTCCATCGCCGCTTGCTCCTAATTTTTCCGAGCGCTCTTGCACGTATGGGAATCCCGTCCAGAACGCATGCGCCAGGAAAATCTCCTCTTCTTAGACCTTGGGGACAGCAGACATCCGATGCCGCCAATCCCGTACAATCTGACAGTTGTTGTTATTGTTGTGTGGGGGGTGATTGATCCACCCTTCCACCCGCGTTGAATATGGAATAAACGAAAGAACTAGAGAAATTAAAATAAAATAAAATAAAATATAATAAGGCACTTGGAACCCGTGGTCTAGCATTTTGTGGTTCTGGTCGGATGACCTAACCTCCCTAGTTTGACAGGTGATGTTTACTTGTATATAAAGTCAAGGTGAGTTTATACAAATTACTGCTAATAAAATAAAATGAATTATGAATTCATAATCATTAAAATTTATTATAATTTTTAAGATCCCAACAAAAACTATGATTCTTTGAACTAGTAGCCGTGGAACTCTTATATTCCCGGCTAGTATAGTACTGTTCGCAGACAGTCCGTGGGTTTGATTCGTGATTCCAAACTCATAACCCTAGTAAACTGATTTGTTACGCTAATTTTTAGAGATTTTAGATGTCTTTCTGCGGGGTACAAAATTACCCCGTCACAATACACACATATATATATATATATATATATATTTTGCTTTATTTTTTTATAATATATATATATATTTTGCTTATATATATTTTGCTTTTTTGCATCACACTTTTGCCTCTATCTCTCGCACTACGAAATTCTCCTGGATACCTCTGTGGCGACACTAATCAGCGTGAGCATAAGGTCACTCATGTATTCTATATGGATGACCTGAAGATCTATGCCGCTGGTAAAAGCAAACTTCAAACTGCTTTAAATATCGTCGAGAACTACACAGGAGAGATTGGGATGGACTTTGGTTTGGACAAGTGTGCCAAAATTCATTTGAAGAAAGGAAAGATTACTGGCGTTCCCAAGGACCCTGAGCTTGT
>CAKNXH010051598.1:0-33409 GCA_932178445.1 Andricus quercusramuli | reverse complement strand
TTTGTATCAGTGCAGAGTGTAGATAGAGTTTCGAATTCAGTTACTACTAAAGGAATAAATTAGGCTACGATTAGTCATGGGTCGTTACTAATTTAGTGACGTTAGGCGGTAATCAATTTTGAGGTTAGGTTGTGTTTATGACTAGATTTCCGAAATCAGGGTTAAGAATTATATCTGGTTTGGACTTTAATTAAAGAATCGAGTTAGATTATTATAAAATTCTGTGAATAGTTGTTTTGAGCCTAGTTAAAGAGGATTAAATTGAGTTTTTCTAGAAAGTTCGCTTAGCTCGATCCTAAGTCGTCATTTAGAGAGATTATTTCCTTTCACTGAAATTGCCTAGCATGGAGTTCCGGGCAGAGAAACCTAACCACTCAAGGTTAGTTTAGGTCGAGTATTTTAGGTTAGGATTTAAGATTTTTCCTTATTGTGAACATGTCGAGAAAATTATTATTTGAGCCTTGAACGAATTTTAAGATTGTAAACCATCAGATTTTTTCGAGATCAGTCATATTGCCAAAGATCGATTGTTAAATCGGGCTTGTTATTTCACTTTTTTTTGTTAACCACCGTTAAATAAATTATCTGTTCTTATTAGTGTAAATGTTGAGTTGTCATTTATTGACATTGTTGAACCCCCTTTATTTGCGAACCACGCCCAACTACCGAGTCTGAGCTGACCGTGCGAGAAGCCGGTACACTGCGTTCCTAGGATTGAGTTTAGTTTATCGTTCTTTTGAGATTTTTGGATTTTTATTCAATTGATTTTGAGGTTTGAATTTTTGTGGATTTAAGTGGCCTCGAACAGGCCTGGTGCTCAACGGAAAATTTAGATTTTCATGAAATTTACGGGAAGCAGTGCCGAAGGTATGTAGTAATTTTGATTATTTAACCATAATTAAATTGCAACATTTCAAAGCTTTGAAGTGGCCTTGTGCCTCTACTTCTTTAATTATTAATGATATTATTAAATTGAAGTAAGTAATTTATTCATTTTTTCCATTATGTATACTTCAGACTCTGAAATAGGATTCAAGAATTTTACATTTTTAATTCTTTCATTTAATTTTTGTAAACTTAGATAACACAGGCCGACAAAAATGACATCTTTTTTGTACCCAAAGACCGGAGTATGTGACTCCGAAGGATTTTGGTATCCTAAAACCGAACTTGTTATCCAAATTCTCCCTATACGTCAGGTTTTTAAGATATTCTAACCTGAAGGTGCAAGAATGGCTATTTTTAGCCATATTGGAGGCCAAATAACACGATCAACAATTTTTTTCCTGAAAACTGCTAACGCTATTGTTTAGTACACATTTTTATCTTCCATTTCCATTTTTGATCATCCCGAGCCGACTTTTTTTCTCCGAGATATCGCACATTAACCATTTCAGATTCTCTTGAATTGTGGAATAATGCAAGGCGAAGAGAAACTGAAATAGTTAATGTGCGATATCTCGGAGAAAAAAAGTCGGTTCGGGATGATCAAAAATGGGAATGGAAAATAAAAATGTGTTTGCTTACCCGGCTATGCCCAAGTCAAAACTTTCTAATTTTGTCGATTCCTCTGGAATTCTCCAATAAATAGGTTTGATGCGTTCACGATAATTCATTATAATATAGGGAGTTGTTTCGGGTTTCAATCGTGTGCAAAACTACGAATCTTGCCGACGTTTCGTGAACATTGCACTTCAATTCTTCAGAGCTAACCTGAAACTCACTGAAAATGAAGTTTCAGGTTATGTTGTTCTTATATATATACTCTCTGCGATGCCGTGATTGGCCAATCAAGTTCGACCAGTCTCCACGGCGGGGTGCTCTGGCAAATCACAATCATCCTAGAGAGTATAATTTATATAACTTGAAACTTAGGTTTGAGATTAGCCCTAAAGACGTGAACGGCAATGTTCACGAAACGTCGGCAAGATTCGTAGTTTTGAACACGATTTAAACCCGAAAAAACTCCTTATATTATAATGAATCATCGTGAAAGCCTAAAATCTATTATTAAAGAACTCTGCGGGGAGATTTTTTCGTGAAAAAGTCATTTTTCACGTTTTCGTAAGATTTTTATCTTTCTAACACGCAGCAAAAATTTTTTAGTCAATAAAACCTTATCTCAACACTAGAAGGATAGTTAAAGAGTATTCAGTAATTTTTTGGAATCCAAATAACGGCTACTCTCTTTACAATATGACATTTTCCGACGGGGGTCGCCCACGACCCCACACGGCGCTTTGTGTTACTATTACATAGCATAGCGCTTTAAGGGTTAACCAATCCAAACTTAAACCGGAATTTTCGTTCCATTACGTTGACGACACTTTTGTCATCTGGAGACATGGACTAAATGAACTTCACAAGTTTTCCGATTTCATCAATCGATTACACCCTAATATCCATTTCACCATGGGAATTGAACAAAAACGGAATATTGTCTTTCTTGGACGTACTAGTTCACAAAAGATCTCATAAAACATTAGCAAATAAAGTTTACAGAAAACCCACCCATACAAAAGGATACTTACATGGCTCCTCCCACCACCACCCATCTCAGAAGCAATCAGTCATCAATTCCCTTGAATACAGAGCTGTCTCCATGACAGATATAGATAAATTACAAAAGGAATTACAAAACATTAAACAAATCCTAATACAGAACAATTACATAAACAAACAAATTAATAAAGCAATAAGAAAATACACTAAAAAAACAAGTCAACACAATCTACTAAAGAAAGAGAGAGAAAGACGACTAACATCTTACCCTACGTTCAAGGTATCACAGAACCAATAGGAAGAATTCTCAACAAACACAACATCCAAACCATATTCAAACCACCTGCGAAAATAGGACAATTTCTAAACGGTAGGTATTCACACGTCCAAAATTTCATTTTCCCTAAAACTCATTTTGCCGAAAAAATCACTAGATTACTAGCCGCCTTCGAAACAATGGATAGATGGGCTTCTGCTTGGCCAATTAAAATTGGCAAGCTGAAGCCCATCTATCAATTGTTTCGAAGGCGGCTAGTAATGTAGTGATTTTTTCGGCAAAATGAGTTTTAGGGAAAATGAAATTTCGGACAAGTGAATACCTACCCTTCTAAACAACCCTTAAGTCAAAAAGGCACATCTCATTGATCTGTGAGTACATAAAATCCCTTGCTCTTGTGGCAAAGTCGATATTGGAGAAACCGGGAGGGTAGTGAGCCAGCGCGTAAACAAAAAAATACGATATATTTCCAAGAAAACATAGAGAAGCAATCGAAATCTTAAAACACCCTAACAACATCAATAGGGTCAATGGTTATAATACCGATCCGATTTGGCTTTCCGTCCTCCCAGTTTAAAAAAAAAATACTTCATTGGCCAATCAAGTTCGACTTGTTTCCACAGTGGGGCGTTCTGTCCAATCACAGGCATCGTAGAGAGTATATGGGCGTTTCCACGAAAAGTGCCATTTTTCAGTCACCGTGATATTATACGCCAACCAACACTAAAAATACAAGTTGTATTGCATACAAATTTACAGACAGACTTCCTAAAATAGAAACGAAAGCTTACAGTCATGACAGAAGCCCTCCTAAGAAGATAAAACATATAATAGTTGGAAAAAATTCCAAAAATATACCTGTGTAATATTTGTCACCAGCTACAAATTGAATGCTTTGCATGCTCGCAGCTTTTCCGCGCAATATTTGAAAATTCTGAGAAAAATCATGCTAGTTCAGTGGAGTATAGGCTACTGAAATTTCACGGATTTAACATTGTGCTTCGATTTATAACTCAGCGAGAAAACCTCAAAGTCCTGTCACGGCTTTTACAATTCAAATGTCCGCTCCAAGGTCTGTAGTTGTGGAAAGTGCGCGCAACTACCCAGGCCAAAAATCTTTCAATTTTTTATTAGATTTTGGTGGCCAGTAGACGCCATATGAAGGAAAAAGATGTGCTTCTAAAATTATTGGAGTATCATACATTCAAATAAAGAAAATTTTGAATTTGGCGAAAAAATGTCCACTCCATCATCGTACTTTACTCCAAGAATACTTGAAGCACACTCTTCTATGCTAACGGAAATTAAGCAGTATGTTGGGGTGAAGGAGCTTACCATGGATAAAGTTCATATCGCAGTGCGCGCAAAAGTTATTCCCAATTTAAGGCTAAAATGTCCACTCCAAAAATTAAGCGAAAATGTCCACTCCAGCGCCAGCAGCTGTGAAAATCGCGCGCATCAAGATAGGGTAAAAGTTTTTGCTGACTTTGCTGTATTTCGATGGCCAAAAAACGTCCCCGCAAGGAAAATTATGTGCCTCAAAAATCTCGTGTATTTCGTGAAAATCAAAGTCAAAATTTGTGTATAAATGGATTTTCTTCAAAAGTTACACGTCAACAGAAAAATGTTGTTTGACAAAAAAGTTCCGTTTTATTGAAAGGAATAACTTTTGTCTGAAACTTTTTTCCAAGAATTCAGAATGTTTCAAAATATTACAAAAAATTGTCAAATATTGGAAAAATATTACTTGTTTCCATCGAATTACTCGTCTGCAAAAAATGTTTGGACAGAAAGGTTTTTCAATTCCAAAGGCTCAAAGTTTTTCACAAACTAACATCATATTAGTTGAAATAAAATATAAAAATCAATTTTATATCAAATTTTTTGACAAGTAAATCTGTCATTCTTATAATAAGTTAACCCTTTTCTAACAAATTGTATTGGAAAAGAGCTCAAAAAAATATTTTTAATTTTTCTTGAAAGTATTAAATTACAAATAGTTTTTTAATATTGAAAAATACATTTGATACCATTTTTAACCAACTTTCAATACGAAAATTGAATGAAACGTTAAACATCATTTCATTTGCTTACTTTATTGAAAGTAAATTTTTCGTGATACATCTTAATATAATTTCTAATACATTTTATGTGAGTAATATCAGAGACTTATGATTTATCCATTTATAATATTCATTTATTCATAATATTATGTTGTATAATTTTGCGTATTTAATAATATTTAGAGAATGAGGATTCCTTTGGGTTTGAAATTTCCCGCCTTAAGTGAAATTTTCCTTCGTACCGCCACGGTAGACACTGTCTACTTAGATCTGTCAAAACGACTTTAAAAAATTCTCCTCCCCCCCCCCCCAGGAGGTAGGGGGTGGTTTTTTTCGCGAATCGAAGAAATTTTTCGAATAAAGTTTACGTATTTCATAAGGGGAATCTGAATGTGTGATAAAAAAATGGGGTTCCCATTTGAAATTACAAAGTTACCCCCACTCCTGCTTCCTGGGGGGTGGGGCGGGGTAAATTTTTTCAAAGTCGCTTTTCCCCCTTGAAAAAGAAAAGTTTTCATTAGGGATATTTTTGTCATAGAATGCGTATTTTTTGAGATATTTCGATGTCACAAGTTAAAAAAACACCCAGTATATTCTAAATCAAGAAGATGGTAATTCACACACTACTGGAAAGTATCCTGAACGTTTAAAAAGAAGAAGCAACCCTCTTTCACCTTCCATTCATAAAGTATCATTCATTAAATTGATTTTATGGATTTATTAATTTCAATATTTTGTGCAAACTGCGCGCATGCGCAAAGATATTGACCAAGCTCAAAAATGCGTTTCTACATGTATATAGAATGTATGAAAAAAGTTTGAAATGTGTGCCTCAAGATTTGTTTTTGACTTTTTTTTTAGAGAAAATGACACTTTACGTGGATATGCCCCTATATAAGAACAACATAACTTGAAACTTCAGTTTCAGGTTAGCCCTGAAGAAGTGAACTGCAATGTTCACGAAACGTCGGCAAGATTCGTAGTTTTGCACACGATTTAAACCCGAAACACCTCCTTTTATTATAATTCTCTGATTGTCTAAAATGATCTGATTCTCTAAAATTCTCGAATTTTTTAAAACACTCGTATCCTCTACAATTTTCTGAATTATCTAAAGTTTTTTAATGCCTCAGAATTGTCGAATTTTTCAAAATTCTTCATTTCTTTATAACATTATCTTTACCTAATAGTTCTCTGCGTTCTGTAGAATTGTCTAATTCTCTATAATTTTTTAATAGTCTGAAATTTTGTAAAGTTTTTAATTCTGCAATTAGTGTATTTAATTTTATAACTTAAACGTCCTCATGTACTCAAATTTAATTGTTATACAGTATTTATATAAAGTGTTATTAAACACTCAATAAAAGCTCTCAAGGTCAATTTTCATTAGGTTATTATTACTGTTAGATACTAAATACCCATTATATGTTTTAAATGTTAATTTATACCTAACATTCATTTCTATAGAATGTTTACTTGGTCTAATTAATTGGAGAGGGTTTCCAAGTTTGATGTGAACCTGACCTTTGTGTTGTGTTGCATTTAAGCCAGCGTTGGTCCCCCTTTCCCCACTTTGCAACCGATTATTATACAGGATGTCCCAGACTCAATTTTCCGGATATGAATATTTAAGCTGGACCAATCAGGAGCGCGGTATAAACAGTCAAACAGTCGTGCGTTCGTGAGTGGCAGTCCAACGCAGTGTTACTGAAGAGAGCGCCAAGGTTGGGTAAGCGAGGGGAGAACAGCAGTCACTACACTACGACGGAATCCCGCTCACGTACGCACGACTGTTTATACCGCGCTCAATCTATATTTTTCTAAAATTCATGTATTTCCCTGTAAAATTATGCATCTATTCTTATTCTAAAAACATTCTAATATTTTCTGGTATCGTCTGTAATCCCTTTCGCTAGCGAATTGTATAGATCATTAAACCCTCTGTACACTACGATCTACATTTTTAAATTCAAATCCTCATTCATTCATTCACCATGCATCATCTACGTCTATCTACTTCCAGAAGCATGCATTTTTCATTGCTAGAACTAGTATTATTTTTGATTTCCTATACATGCCGGCATGATACTCATTTTTGGTTGTACTCGCATTTCGAATCTCTTTATTCTTCCATTTCTCCAATCCTCTAGTCGGTCGTCTTTTTCTCTTGTTGCTCGTCCAGTCCTCTAGCTGCTTGGCTGTTTCTCCAGATGATCCTCAGGTGCAGTGGAAGCGTGCACTAGGTCCATAACCTGATGGATGAATGGATTCCGCACTGAATAAAAACACCTTCAGATCCTCTGGATATTCAATTTATTTATTTCGCATCTTGAACACTTGGCACTTCGCCTCGGCTCTATTCTGTGTGAATTGATTCACGTTGTGTATGAATTTCTACGCGCGAAATTATAAATCGAAATCTACTAGAAGATAGAAGGGGGGCGCGAAGAGAGAAAGAGAGAGAGAATGAGTGTGTAAGGGCGTGCGACCGGCGTGGGCTGGCCGCTCAGTTGTGTTCAAATGATCGATCTATCACGGTCCGTGCGGAACTCCGTCGCGTTTAATCGCCTATCAGGCAACTATCTACAACGTTCCACTGATTCCTACCGAAGGAATCAGGATGTCTATCGGATAGCCTATCAGGCAACTATCTACTATCTTTTCTAACTTTTCAATTTTTTACCTGAGAACAATCTCGTTTCAGTTTCGAACAACAGACTGTCAACCTACAACTTCATTACCAAGACTCGACAGTAGGGTGGGCCGAATTACACGAAAGTTTCCGAATCGGATCGTAATAGCGCGGAAAAGTTGCTACTCGTCGCCCTGATCGCAATAAAATTTTTTTTTCTACATCGGACCATATCTTCCGGTCGCACATCGCGTTCAAAGTTTCGAAAAATTGTCAAAAATTGAACACGTTTTGAGATTTTTTCTCAGTAAGTTATAGTAATCGAATTTCGTTCAAAATTGGTATGTGACCTCTTCTAAATATCCTTCGACTAAAAAAAACATTCCTCTTCTCATACCCCTCTCCTGTAAGGGTGGGGGGAGGGGCAAATACGATAAAAAGGAGCCATTTTATGGTCGTTATTTTCCTCGTGTGAAGTGTGTTGGTGCGATAGGCTAAGGCGTTAAAAGCGTTAAAATATATCATATTTAGAACAGTATTAGGTGAATATGCATCAGCCGCAATATGATGTGAGGGGTGGGGGGAGGTGAGCCTCAGCGAGGGTTGACCAATGGCCAAGCTGGGTGGGCGGCAGCCGGTTCTAGGAATTCGCCATACCGCTGCGCGTAACGTGCCAACCAAACAAGGCGAGACGTGTCGAATTTTAGTATTTTACTGTGCATTTTAGTGTCTGTACAAACAGGTTCTTGCTTCACATGCTGATGATTTGCTACACTGCCAGCATGTTAGATATTCTTTAGCCCTGGTTTTGGCCAGTCCAAAACATGATCTCAGCTTCTCTGCAGTAGCTAATGTCGTTGCTGATGATAGAGAGTCCATTTACACTAAGGCATCATTGCCAAAGGTCTCTCGCACGAGAATTATACAACTTATCAAAACACTTAACGATAAGTATTAATACATCCGTAACAAGTTAAACAGGGACAAAAAATACCTGGAAACACAAAAAGAGTACACACAATACATTTGTGACTGTCAAAAAACTTTATTTAACAGTCAGAGATATTTTTTATGTACTCTTTTTGTGTTTCCATGTATTGTTTGTCCCTGTTAAACTTGTTACGGATGTAGTAATACTTATCATGAAGAGTTTTGATAAGTTGTATAATTCTCGTGCGAGAGACCTTTGGCAAAGATGTCTTAGTGTAAATGGACTCTATGGGGACGGTGATTTGTCAAGCTCAGCTTAGAGGGCAGCACTGTGAGTGGAGATATACCTTGTACGCAGGCACAAGGCATTATCTGCAGTTTCCTTAGTTTTTTGTTATTTGGTCAGCAATTTGCTTCTTTCTTTTTACATCCAACTGTCGCATGCACACCTGGCATTTCGAAAATAGTGCTTTAAGCTGACACCTCAATGCTTCGTTCGAAAGGACTTATATAATTCGAATAGCAGAAGTTACCACCGTTGGAACCGTTATCTTGTGTATCTCCACGCGCACTAGCGACCCTAGCGGACACAAATGTCAGTCGCCGTCCCCATATCGTCAGCAACGACATTAGCTACTGCAGAGAAGCTGACACCCTGT
Organism: Andricus quercusramuli; assembly: GCA_932178445.1. Taxonomy (NCBI): domain Eukaryota; kingdom Metazoa; phylum Arthropoda; class Insecta; order Hymenoptera; family Cynipidae; genus Andricus; species Andricus quercusramuli. The sequence continues at coordinate 24,346 of CAKNXH010051598.1, read as the reverse complement.
TTTGGACTGGCCAAAGCCAGGGCTAAAGAATATCTAACATGCTAGAAGTGTAGCAAAACATCAGCATGTGAAGGAAGAATCTGTTTGTTCAGACTTTTAGGCGATCCAAATAAAGGACAATGGAACTTTTGACCAAGCGTGCTCGACGTCATTGTCAATTAAACTCCTTCTCTGATCAACACTTAAATGCACAGTAAAACACTAAAATTCGACACGTCTCGACTTGTCTGGTTGGCACGTTGCGCGCAGCGGTAAGGCGAATTCCTAGAACCGGCTGCCGCCCACCCAGCTTGGCCATTGGTCAACCCTCGCTGAGGCTCAACTCCCCCTTCCCTTCCCATCATATTGCGGCTGATGTATATTCACCTAATACTGTTCTAAATATGATATATTTTAACGCTTTTAACGCCTTAGCCAATCGCACCAGCACACTTCACACGAGGAAAATAACGACCATAAAATGGCTCCTTTTTACGATATTTTTCCCTCCCCCCCACCCTTACAGGTTGGGGGGATGAGAAGGGGAATGTTTTTTTTCAGTCAAAGGATATTTAGAAGAGGTCACATACCGATTTTAAACGAAATTCGATTACTATAAATTACTAAGAAAAAATCCCAAAACGTGTTCAATTTTTGACGATTTTTCGAGACTTTGAACGCGATGATCCGATTCGGAAACTTTCGTGTAATTCGGCCCACCCTACTTGACAGGACATTTGGAATAAGTGGTACAAGGAGTACCTTAATGAATTGCAAACTCGTCAAAAATGGCACTAGTCCACTGAAGAATTGAAGGCTGGTTCAGTGGTTATTCTGAGGAAGGATAATATTGTTTGCGCAAGATGGCCGCTGGGGTTAATCCTCGAGGTGTATCCAGGGAGCGACGGAATCGTTAGAGTCGCATCAATCAAGACTGCGAACGGTGTGTATAAACGCAACATAACCCGATTGTGTCTGATACCTATTGCGTAAAATCTTAAGTCAGCTGACTGAACTAATTTGATTGAGTTCAAGGCTTCTCGTATGCTCTGTAAAAATGTTATCTCTCAATAACCCTTTAAAGGTCAAAATCGACCAAACTGACATGATTCGACTCAAACTCATTGTACGTAGTGTAAATACGTTAGATTTCTGTCAAATCTTTAGTTTAAAGGCAACGTTGAATTAAGTTGTCAAGCAATTTTAAACATCACTTCACTGTGATCAGATTACCAAATCATCGGAGCAGTCCCTCCAAAGGAAACTGACTTCAGTATTACTAGTGTTAACTATAGTTTAAAGCTTACGTTGTTTATCGTTATAGATTGATATTAGTTCTAAGACTAGACGTATATTTATGTTCATCCTTATTTACCATAGTTATATCTAACTCTGCTTCGTTTTGTTGAATGTAATTCAACTCATTTTGCAGCTTTGGCCGGGAGCATGTTACGACGTAACACCTTTGTCGTGTGAATTGATTCACGTTGTGTATGAATTTCACTGCGCGAAATTATAAATCGAAATCTACTAGAAGATAGAAGGGAGGGGTGCGAAGAGAGAGAGAGAGAGAGAGCGAATGAGTGTGTGAGGCCGTGCGACCAGCGCGGCGTGGGCTGGCCGCTCAGTTGTGTTCGAACGATCGATCTTTCACGGTCCGTGCGAAGCTCCGTCGCGTCCGATCGCCTATCAGGCAACTATCTACCACGTTCCACTGATTCCTACCGAAGCGAATCAGGATGTTTCTCAAATAAACCCAAATCAAAAATCTATATACCGAAACGAACAAGCAACGCGACCGCGAGTATGTGACGCCGTCACCGGCTAGCCGCGACGACGTGGACGCTTTCTAATTTCAATTCGTTCTTGCGATTTCCAATCTTTTTTAGCGAATCATCTCATGTTTTTTGTGCCGTTATGGTTTTTTCCCATAACATGGACTTTCATTTCACATTTGTGCGTTGACCGTTTTAGAGATAAGCCTTTGTTCTCTCTTTTAAATTGTGTTCAATATTAGCGTAGTGAGTTTTAGTGCGGAGGTAAAGAAACATCTAAACTGAAGTTGCTGAACCACCTAAGGCAAGGCAATTTCAAACGAAACACCATACTCAAAGTTCCCACTCCGCTCAAAGTTCCGGAAAGAACCCGGATGGACTCGGAGCTATATCCGGGCCTATCGGGGGTGAACTGCGGGTTTTGGTCCCGGATTGTATCAGAGACTTTCCGAGACTTATGAGGGACGCTAAGAAAAATCTATCAGTGCTTATGCGGAACCTATGCGGGGCATTCAAAATATCCATCCGGGTTTTATCCGTTCCTAGCTGGAATCTGCTCGGTACACAATTCGGTGATATGGGACGATCCGCATTTGATATCGGGCACTCCAAATCTCTATCCAGGTTCTATCCGGTCCTGGCCGGGATCTAGTCTACACACAATCTCGTTATCTGGGTTTACTTGGGACTTATATGGGGAACTAAAAATATCTATCCGGATTTTGTCTGGCCCTAGTCGGGATATATTCGGTACACAATCTCGTCATCCGGTTATATCCGAAACTTATGCGGGGCACTGAAACTATTTATCCGGGTTTATCCGTTCCAAGTCGGGATCTATGCGGCACGTACTCTCGCTATCCCAATCTATCTGGGACTTATTTGCGTACAAAAAATATCAATCCGCATTTTATCTCTTCCTATTCGGTTACTAGTTGGCACACAATCTCTTAATCCGTGCTTATCCGGGACTTATACGGGGTACTTTAAATATCTGCCCGAGTTTTATCCGGTCCTATCTGTGATCTTTTCAACACACAATCTCATTATCTGCACTGAAAAAAATTTGGGCAAGCAGCTGTCTTCTGAGTGAGAACGCAGCGCCACCACGGCGGTCGGTGTAGCGGCCACACCACATTTGAGTGAGCAATAGTACCAAACGTGCGAGCAGATCCATTCCCGCGTGTTGGGAACGCTGCAAACCCACAAAAGAGAAAGCAATTGCCCCATGGGTCCAGAAATGTATTTTCGCCGACAATTAAGCTGCAGGTCGCAGTTGAGTTTTTTGACAGTGTAAACAATTAAGAACACCAGAAATCAATAACAGTCAGTGCCTAGATACAAATATGATGTAAATGAATTATCTAAAAGACATTTTATTGCCATAAAAAAATGTTATAAACTAATAGACATCTATCGAATTTTTACGAGATAAAATACTGGACAATGTTATTTAAAGTGAAAAGAATATTTAAACATGAAAATTCATGATTTTTATGAACAAATAATACAAATAATTGTTTTATAGTCGTATCTTTTTAGGGCTGAAAGCAATTTTTCTACCCAAAGTTGCTGGGTACGACTTATGATTTTTTTAGCCTGAAAGTTTTATTATAAGTCAAAAATTAATTTTTCATAAAATATTGTATAAACAATTGTTTATATTCTTCCATTGTTATAGGGAAAAATTTATTTTGTTTATCAAAAACATTCTGCTAATTACTTTATGATGTTACTTGCCTCTTATATAAAATAGTTTCAGTCTAATTCAACAATTTCAATTTTTATTAACAAGTTTTATAAACAATTACGTGATAGTCATGTATAAAATATGTTTTTTTTTTTATAAAACTTGCTGCGACTGATTTTATGCTGGAAACGATGTCAATAATTCTAATTGTTATCATTGAATGAAACACATGGACAGTTGTTAATATAATTTGTTGAGAAAAATTGAAACTATTAGCATAGAATAAACCTTTTCGGTTCACCGAAATTCGATAAGCATTTAAGAAATATTTTTGGTGTGCCCTGAAGAAACTAGAAAGGACGCCTAATAGGTTCACCGAAATACGGTGAGCGATATGTCAAATATTTTCGATGTGCCTAGACTCTTCGTTAATAATAAGCATGTATGTTTATGTTTAACAACAGTCACTCACAGTACTTATTATGTCTTTTTTATGAATAAAGGATGAAGAATTTTCAACATCAGGTATAAAATAAACTTTTATTTATAAATCGATGGTATGTAATAGAATAGCTCGAAAACCTTAAAAGTATATGTCAGTATACAAATGTAAATATAATTAAAAGATTTCTGAAACTTGTTCCAAAATCCGAAAAAAATAAGAGACATTTTTTTCTGGTTGATTCTCAAGCAATCTATTCAGATTATTACAATTTCGAAATAGCAAGAGATATAATCCAATCAACCATACGTTTCTAAAATAGCTCATATTTAAAAACATACTTGGTACAGTATTGAAATGAAAATATATTTTTTTTTTTACAAATTAAGTTAAAAAGTTGTCTCTATTTAAAAATTCATTTGCGATCGAAATGAAATCTGATTTCTTAAGAATAATTTTATGTATCGAAAACAGAGCTTAAAAAAATCACAAGTCAACATTAGATTTTTGAACAACCTCCTTTTGGGATCATTCGAGGCAAATACATAACAAAAGAAAAAAAAAGGAGAAAAGGAAAGAGACAATCAAAATTTGAAAAAGACGAATATCCAACAAAATACTTAAATTTTCTTCCAAATACATGAGTTTTTAACTAAAAAGATGAACCGTCAACCAAAAATTTATACTTTAATAAATCTGTTTGACGTTCAACTAAGTAGTATAATTTCCAACCTAAAAAGATAAATACTAAACGAAAAATGTAACTGTTCCTATTTCGATTAACGATCACAAATATAAAGATGAATGAAAAATATGAAGATAAAGATTAAAAATAATTTAGAAAAGATTAACGTTTTTCACACAAAAAATACGACATTTCCGCCTTATAGGTTATAGCTTGTAGGTTATGTGCACGCGCCTGCTGATGAAGGCAGGCTTATATATTGATAAATTATTTACATTTGAGGTTATTGCGTGAATGCGTAAAGTTATTCTTTTCTAGCAAGTCATCCAAGATCAAAAGTTTCCTTGTAAACATAAAATAAGCACGAATATATACGAAAAACCGTTTGTCGGATGAAACAAACTCCGCGCGAAATTCGGGTTGGGGATGCCGTTCTCCCGCCTGAACGGAGCGTTACTGTACCAACACTGTTGGGGCTGCAGCTGTTCCAATGTGGGCACACAGCGTCCCCGACAAGAGAGAGTATATGCACCAAGATGCTGGCGAGCAGTACGCGACGCATTTGGTGTTGCAGCTTTATCACGTGGGCGAGCAGCTCGCCCAAAATTTGTTCAGTGTGGATCTGTACAAGACTCACGTGGGGCATTATAATAAATATATATCCGGGGTTCACCCGGTCCTAGCCGGGACGTATTTGGAATACAATCTCGATATCCGGATCTATCCAGGATCTATACGTGGCAATGAAAATACATATCTGGGTTTCATCAGATCCTAACCGGGTATCCTCCCATGATTTAATTCTTCACATCCCATACAGTTTTTCTATGGGACCTCTTATACTTTCTATTTTGAAATACTTTTACAATCAAGTGAAGTTAACACGGTATTAAACGATAAGACAACACGACTGAAGTTATATTCTGAGGGTTTCACAACTTGGTCGATGGAGTGTACACGATCTCTGTAGAGATCCTCTAGGGAGAGGTGGGACACGTGAACACCCACCACACGTCTAGGGCAAACCGGAATACGGAAGTCGTCCCAAAGTTTGAACATATGCTTGACAACCCCCAAAAATATCATTTCGCATGAATGTGTTTTGGAATCTTTCTGTTTTTAAGCAACTAAACTTGCTTTCGCAAATTTGGCGCTTGACGTTGCAACAAAGTCTACACGATCTGTTCCGGAATGACTTATAAGAATCTTGTGCTTGTTATTTGATGTTGAAAATTTAAAATTTATAAAAATTTTATCTATCAGTCACAAAATGTTGACCAATTTTCTGTCATGGTAAGTACTGTAATCGATTAACAATTGAATAGAATGCACGGACTCCCAGATAAAAAAATTCTTGCAAAATGATGGCGTATTCGCACGCATATCGCTTGCACAATTTTGTTTTGCATTGGCAATGTTACAAATTTATATTTATATGACTATTATTATTACGCAATGAAAGGGAAGTAATTAATTTGTTAAATATTTTATTTCAAGAACAGTACGTAAAATGTATATATATATATATATATATATATATATTCTTAAGATTTTCTGTATATAATTAATAATCTAGCCGCCACTCAATATATGCACTGCGAGGTCCACAATTAAGTTATTTAATTTTACATTTTGGAATAGTCCGTCGTTAATTGTTCAAACAAGTTTTTTCAAACAAATACATTATTCATGGAATTCAAGATATTCATGTAATTCGAGGAATTCATAGTATTCACGGAATTCCGTAAATTCCGCGAATTCCTTTGATTCCATGTGTTCCTTTAATTCCATGTGTTCCATCAATTTCGTGAATTCCATGAATTCCGTTGATTCTATGAATTCCGTGAATTACACGAATTCCTTGAATTCTATTTTTGGACCACCCCAGCATTCACGTTCCATTTTCTCTACTTTCTATTCTACCCACTACCTCATGGTCTACCAAATTGAAACAATTGTAATAAGTATGGTTTCATGATAATGAGACCAGACCTGCTTAAAATGCCGGATAGGATCCAATAGAAACTAGACACGACCCCGATAAAAAACTCATAAATCTTATATACGGGTCTATCCGGGCTCTATACGGATAATTATTATCACATTTTTTTTTTTTAAATCATTCTCAGGTGAACCCGGTTTTTCACCATAGCCAAGATGTTCAGTGCATCTTGCGTGCACATTGCCTGTGGCTAAAATCATAATAGGATGAATAGATGCATGTTTCACATTCCTCCATATTGTCTTTTCTTCATGCCTTGGCTCGCTACACTTATGGATCTTGGCTGTATAGGCTGCTTGCAAATTTTGGTTAAGTGGACAGGTAATGTCGATGATGTAGACTCTTCCACCTTTTTTTCTCGCATCACGATGTCGGGTCGATTCGCTCGGATGTAATGATCCGTCTGGATAGTAACATCCCAATATAAGATGTAACCTTCGTTTTCTAAAACGGGCATTGGACTGTATCTATAGAAAAGCATCCATTCTGTTAAGAGTCCGAGGTTCAGGGCCAGTTGTCGATGTATAATGCCCGCCATATCATTATGTCTGTGCTTATATTCTCTTTCGGCCATTATGCGACAACCATCATTAATATGCTCGATGGATTCGTTGGTATCTCCACATAATCGGCACCAGTCAACCACGTCTTGATGTAACACGTGTTTGCAATCTTGTCGCTGATAACCCTGTCCTGAATCGCGAAGACGAATCCTTTCGTTTCTGGATACAGGACGTCCTTTCTGAGCCAAATGTTGCGTGCCTCACTATCCACTTCATCTTAATCTAACGTTTTGGGGTGATCGCCGTGGATGGCTTTCTGTCTCCATTGCGTTTATAATTCCTCTTTGGTTTCTGCCCTGATATTTAAGGTCTTCTCTCAGGACGAATTTAAGGGCGTATAGTCGAAATCTGCTTTACTGATGGTGCTGTAAAGCGTATCATCTCGCTTGCTGTTAAAATAGTCTCGCAACTTTATAACTTATACACAGTTTCCTGACATCTACATCTATATCTTGGTAGAACTACCCTTTCGACGGCAGTCAAACCATTTGATTTTTTGTTTGACCATTTGATAATCCCAAAGGGGTACGCAAGGATAGGGATGGCAAACGTGTGGATTGCCCTGTTGCCGTTTGCCGAGTTAAGAGAACCCTTCAGAAATAATCTGAATCTTGTAGTGAAGACAGTCGTTAGGCCTTTCTTCACTATCTTATGCTGAATGCTCTTAGATTCGAGAATGCAGAGGTATTTATATGGCTTGCTCTCAGCCATTGCCTCGATTTCATTCTCAAAATCGTTCTCTAATTCTGCGGTTCCTAATTCTCCTCTGGTTAAATACACTGTTCTGCACTTATCTAGTCCGAAATCCATGTGGATCTCATTGGAAAACTGCTTTGTGACATCGATCACTTGCTGGAGTTTCTCGTCCGAACTAACGTATAGCTCGTTATCATGTATTCGGAACCAATGAGACATGCTATTTGCTCAAAGGGTTCAACGCTAAACAGAGCCACAATGCACTAAAGGAGTCTCCTTGAAAGATACCCGTCGTAATACGCATTAATCTAGTTATCCTTGGTTGTCCATGATCGAAATAATTAATTCTTGAACCCCAAAACATCATTGCATGACTTAGAAAATCGAGGATGCGTGGGCAGATTTTGTATATTTTCAAGACTTCAAGCCAATAGTCATGTGGTACGGAAGGAAACGCTTGTTTGTAGTCAATGTATGCCATGTGCAAGTTTCTTTGGTGTTTATGAACTTGCGTCACGGCAACAGTGTTTATGGTTCGTTTCTCCACGCGAAATCAACCTGTTGTTTAATCTCCATTGGTCGGTCTTCTGAGATGTGTAGATCAGTCCTGATGTCCTTCAACTTAGCGATTAGATCTTCCCGTGCGACTTTCTGTATGTGAGGATACTTTTCAGCAGATTTCGCTCTAAAATTGTATCCTTTTTCGCTTGTGGTTTCAAACTTCGCACTTTTATAGTAGAGACGCACCAATTCCTCATTCATTGTGGTATTCCACTTGATGCTCTCCCACAATATTTTTGTTGAGGTTGTTGGCTGCAAATAGCTCAAGCCCTTCCGCGACGTCAACGCGAGAACACCTTCGGTGGGGTTCATCTATGAGAAGTCCTTCTGTCCTAGAAGGTAAGCAGGAGTGGGAAATTTACGCGAGATAACAGCGTGCAACACTGTTCCTCGGAGTCAGGTCTCTAGCCGCGGATGACCTTACGCGGCAGGCGGGGCAGTTGGAGATGCAAGTTTCACCTCTGGATACTTCTTTAGAGCTATCAGTCTTTGTACAATGTTACGAGGAACAGTCTTGAAGGATCAGATGAAGTGATCCCAGAAGAATAGACTTTTGCATCCGGTTCGCCGTGGCATGAGCCTGACGCTGGTGAGCCGGAATGTTGTTGAGTTGGCTGAGCCATCAAACTTTTTACCTCCAAGGCAGCCGATTATGAGAACTACAAGATGGATTTTGTAGCCTTGGCACAGCCCGCTCAGCTTGAAAAGAAGTGCTTGATATTTCGCCTATTTTTCTTCCTCCTTTGCCGTGACATTACCATCGGCTGGAGCCAAGAATTCAAACACGTAAATGATATTGGTTTTCAGATTTTGGAGGACAATATCAGGCTTCGTAGCTCTGATACGTTGAGAGGTGAAGAATGAGTAATTCCAGCAGATCTTACACTGATTATTTTCCACAACGGACTTGAATTTCGACTGGGCGTATGACAAGACGGGCAATAGATTAAAACCATAGAAGTGCCTAAGATGGTAATATAACACTTTTAGAGCTTCATTGTGTCTCTCTATGTATCCGTAGCGTGCATACTTTGAGCATCCACTGAGAACGTTTCCAAGTGTTGCTGGCTCTTGCGTGCACGCTTGGCAGATGGTATCATCTACAGGTACATTTATTATGCGCTCGCGGTAAACTAAGGTGTCTATAACGCCGTCTTGACGGGCAAAAAGAAATCCCTTAGTCTCCGATTTCAATCTAGCAGACTTGAGAAACATGTTGGACAGACCCATCGAGAGCTCTGCTCTACGTATGATGCCGTAGGATTTACCAAGAAGGGGCCTGTCAGCATTTTCTCTTAGTAGAAGCGTATGTTATGCTTCTTCCTGTATTATTATTCTTATTCCAATCCGGAAATTGTAGGATCTATCTGTGTTCTATCAGGTAGAGCTGACCAATCGCGTGTTTCAGTAACGATCAAAGTGACCATCTATCCGGGTCTATACGGTATCTATCCGAGACGTGGAACCGGAAATCAAGTGTCAAAACGATCATCTATCCTGGTTTATCCGGGACCTATTCCAGGCAAGGAAATCCAAAATGAGATCCGCTAAGGTCAAATGAGGCATTTACGTGAGTCTATCCGGGATCTATTTGGGACACGAAAATAGAAATTCATTTTCTCTAAGTTTAAAAGAAGCGTCTATCCGGGTTTATCCAGGACCGATCTGGGAGTTTACCGTCGAAAAAGAAAACAAGTCCTACCCTGCATGTTTATTCGGGTCTACCCAGGACTGATTTGGAACACGGAAACAAAAATTCAAGTCCTCTAAGCTTAAAAGAAATGTCTATTCGGGTGTATACGGGACCTATCTGAGAGTTTGACATCGAGAAAAGGAACAATTCCTACAATGTATATTCATCCGAGCCTACCGGGGACCAATTCGGAACACGGGAACAGAAATTAATTTTCTGTAAGTTCAAAAGAAGCGTCTCTCCAGGTTTATTCGGGACCTATCTGGGAGCATACCATCAAAAAAAGAAACAAGCCCTACCGTGTCTGTTGATCCGGGTCTATCCAGGACAAATCTGGAACACGGAAACCAAAAATCATTGCCTCTAACAAGGGGACCTTCAGGGCTGCTTTTTTTGTTTGTTTGAATTGATACTCTCCTTAATGAAAGGTACGTACCGGAGGTTTTCTCAGAAAAATCAAGAAGACGCAATATTTCGAATCGTCGGTAGCTCCCTGGTAGGGCGCTCGGCTGATAGCCGGAAGGATGCGCGTTCGATTCTCCCTATCCATACTTTTTTTTATTCATTAAAATACTTGTTTATTCTATTTTTGAATAACATTTGATAGAATTATACCATTTAATGATTATTTATTCCTTATTTTCAATAAAAACTCTGTTAATAGTATTTTTATTACTCATTTATTATTAAATATGTGAAAGTTTGAGATCAATCGGAATGGCTGCCCAAGGCCAAAAAAATTAAAAATCTTCAGCGTACCACATTAAATGCACGTCCACTGATGTATCATGAGAAGTCGGCAAACGCACGCTGGCAGTAGACTTTGAACACTTTGAAAATGCTCGAAAATCAGATAAAAATGGTCCCAAAAATTATAGTACCTTCTATTCATCCAGTATTCTCATCTGATGTTCTTTCATATTACATTTATTTTGTCTCCTGAACTTGTTCCTATGATATTCTCTTGTTTTTTCTAGCTCCTCAGACAGTTCCTCACTGAACAAGGTTTTGGTATTGAAACTGTTCCCGATTCGTCACCTTCCTTTTTAAACCCTGAGTTTCTGTTTGCGCGTATGGCCTTGGCCAGCCCCGAAATAGCCAGGTAGTCCTTGAGCCTCAACTCGCCTGCCAATGAGCGCTTGCCACGGAATGAAGTGGCTTGAGGAGTTACGGATACTACCTTTGTTCTCTGCTCGCTCCGCTTGCTCCTTCGGTTACATATTTTGGGCATTGTCTTTTCGATCTTGACATGCTGGGGACTTTTCTCACTTCCGCTCGTTTTGTCAAATGTCTCGCGTTTTCGCGTCTAAGAAAGCAATTACTCATCGTACAGGATACGATTTTGATACAGGAATAGTAGTTGAGATTAGAGAAGCTTCAGTCATTCATTTTTCATTTGAAGTTCTTCCTCAGATTTTCTCTTGTTTTTTCCTTGTTTAGATTTAGATTCATGTAGAAAAATATGTGAAAGTTTGAGATTAATCGGAGAGGCTGCCCATAGCTTCTTCTTCATTCAAAATTCGTTTTCTATGCCCGGGAGTTTCGCTTAACGATTTACAGCAACCAGCATACTAAGGATCCTTACAATTTTTCAGTGACGCAGACATTTTTTATGATGGAAAGACTTATCAATAGAATTACAAACGAATCTACTACTAAGAGATACACTGCTTATACAAAAGAAAGAAAGTCGTGAGAACCAACCTGAAAGCTGACAAAAACAAAGAAAGATGAGAAAACAAATGAATAAGACAAGAGAACAAGTTCAGGTGATAAAACGAATGAAAACACAAGTAACGTGTTCAACTTGAAACAATGACGAATCTCAACTCCAAACCACTATTCCTCAACGAAGACCTTGCCCCACACTATAAGAAATCAGTCAACAAACCGGAAAAAGAACAAAAGAAGATCTGGCCGGGGGAACAAAATCAGATGAAAAAACAAATGACTTGAGTTTCTCAAACGCCAGACGAGGATAAATTATACATTGGACCAAACAACCCAGTAAGAAATGGATTGGTCGATCTGACGTCCAATCAACGTCGATTTTTGATGTCGAAAAATCTTCGATATTTTCATCGATTCGATGATATTATGTCACCCAATTCGACATCGTATTGACGCTGAATTAATGACCGCATCGACGTCGTATTATTAATCGTTTCGACGTATAATTTACTATAATTTCTACGGTACAAAAAGTAGTGCAGTCGTTACGAAAACATAAATGGGATCCCAAACAGGATGCCGTTTATGTTTCCACGAATGAAAAGCACTATGAATAACTTGATCGACACTTTTTTGATGATTACATGAGAAAATAAATGAAGAAGAAAATAAAATTGAAAAATTAATGTTATTTTATTTCGAGATTATCATATGTAATGATTTTTATAGTTAATGCAATCTCATTATTTAGTCTTTCCGCCTTTTCCGAAACTTCCGTCATCTTGTTTTCGCCAGGGATCAATTTTTAACCAAGCTTCGGTCGCTTCCTCCACTGCACTTGAGTTGCAATCTGAATAGCACACGAGAAAAACACCTGAAACAATTTTATTATGTTTTTCAATGATGATTCAGTTATAAGCTTTTTATGTATGTTAAGAAAAATAATTAATTGGAACAGTAATAATGTTAACAAATCTCTTGTAGAAAAACAATCAATGTTTAATAATTTATGATCTAATAAATAATATTAGTTTGATTTCCACGAAATGGAAGAATTGTTAAAAAAGTAAAAAATGTCCAATCTTAAATAAAATCCAACTACAACTCGCTCCTGGCAGAGTTGGCGAAACGTTGGTAGTAGAATTTTGGAATTTGAGAGCCGAATTTAACTTTGTTGACAGATTTGATTGGCTCCGATGCCAGAATTCGATAGGATTTTTTTCCTGTCAGGTGAGATAGAAAAAAAGATGTGATCTTTTCAAAATGGCTTTCATTTAGATCCCTCTTTTTACTTTACGTGATAGACGAAGAGGGTCCGATCGTTTAGACATGGAGAATCGTACTTATGAGTTTGAAACTATCGAACCCTCTTTGTCTACTTTATAAAACAGAGAGAGAGGGATTCAAATAAAAGTCATTTTAAAAGGATCACACTTATTTCTCTATCTCACCTGACAGAAAGAGAGATCCGATTAAATCCTGGTATCAACCTGCAGAGTCAGGGTGGCCACTATTTTTTAAATTTTCGTCTCCCGGTTTTCTCCTGTTCTTCCGGTAAATATTTATGATTTCTCCTTGTTTAGAAAAATATATACTCTCTTTGAGAAAACCACAGTTAGTTTTTTCATATATGATTAGACAAATTTTTATAAAATCAAAAAATAAATTGAATTATTCTGGAATAATTTTGAATATAAATGTAATTTTATATGAGCAGTATTTAGATCGAAATAGTTTCTACTCTGGAGCGTTATAACTTAAACGAATGCAAACTTTATTATAAAAAAAAGTGTAGTCACAAAAAATTGTAATACATATGAAAACTTTTTATATTGAAACCTTTCAAAATTTCAATTATTTGAAGTAAATTTATATTGCTTAAAAATCGATAATTTAAAAATTGTAAATTATACCTTCCGAAATTCAACAAACTCCATTTCAATTGAAAAATTGAAATGAATAAAAGGAAAGAATTACAAATTTAGCGTTCAACATGCAAATTTTGAATTCTTAAATTGTAGCCATTTAAAATTATCAAATTATTCAACTACTGATTATATATTTAAGAAAGTTTAATTTTATATTATTTAATTTTTAACTCAATTTTTAATTTTTTAAATCCAATATAGTTTACTTTTTAACACTTCTTTTAGAATTATTATTCATCTTGAAATTTTCCAATTAAATATTTTTTATTTGGAAATGCTTTATTGGTTCAAATCTTTAACTAAAAATGAAACAAATTTAAGATATTATGTTATAAAAATTACAAATTGGAAAAAAATACAAAACAATTAAGATTCCTGTAATAGGTTTCCAAATTTTTTAATTGTACAAATTTAAGCCTTTCAACTCGAAATTACTTTATACTTACATTTGACATGATTGAATTCAAAACTATCAAGGCTTTATTAATATGAAATTTTGAAATATTTCATAGCGGGGATTGTCCTGAAAATTCAAATATTTGCAGCTACAATGAAATTTAAGATTTAAACCCTCCGAAAATTATCCTAAAATTTAATTTTCTGAAAAAACTTTAAATTCAAGGCCTCAAATCATAAACTGCGCTTGCGTTTTTTGAAAGACCAATAGCAGTTTGGTTTTGGTTTGGCAGACACTTTATAAATGTGGAATAATTGATTCACTATATTTTGGTTATTGAAAGTAAATAATTTTTATTTGATTCAACAATAAATCATTTTTGAATGAATATTGTTTGCATTGAGCCGCGATAGTAAAATGTCACATCCACGTTAGGCTGGATTTGGATGAGTGAAAATTTTAAAAAAAGGTTAGGTTTCGCGATAAAATAGTCTGAAAGAGGTCAAAATGACGTCGAATAGACTTCAATTCGACGTTGATTTTTAAACTCTGTAAATTGCAACAAATGTTGATGAAATCACTTACATTGCAGTAAATGATCATTTACAGAGTATCTGTGGAGCATAATGAACATAGTCGAAAACCGACTAATTTTTCGACGATGATTTCGCCTCGAACATCATACGACGGACTAATAAACAGTTAGCGGACAAAACTTCGGCAGCAGTGGTACCCCAGTAGGGGAAGAAATTTAAGAACGTAATTGGAACGTTCTCAAAACGTTCCTTGGATGCACAAGTGAAAAGACGCCATATAAACGTTTCGAAAACTGTCCTAAGTCAGACCAAATAATGTTTTGAAAACGTTTCATGTTCCAAATACGTCCTTAAAACGTCTCTGGAACATCGTATGTTTAAGGAACGTTATTTGGACTGACTTAGGATATTTTTGAGCCGTTCTAATAACGTTCTTTAACGTTGGTGCAAACTGGGACCAGCACTATGGACTACGTTTTTAAGGTTTCATGGCAAACCAAGAATAGTTTTAACGAAAAATGGCACAGAATTCACATCATGCGAATTTGATGAGTTGATGGAAAAATTGAAAATTGAACATATTTCAACGTTTATCACCCTTAAAGCAACGGGAAAAATGAAAGGACACATGCGGTCCTGAAAGGATTCATCAGACATTAATCAATTAAAAAGGAATGGGATGACACTTTCTCTTATGCAATGTTGACGCATAATTGCAAGCAAGTTTGTTGGACTTTACTTAATTAAGGGCATGTAGTACATTATGACGTCACGTATTACCGACCGTCCCATGTTATTGTTTTCCGCCAATTTAAAAAGAGGGAAATTAAAATATCGTGCTAATTTTTTTTTTAAATGACAGTTAATATTATGGGGCAGGTCTGTTTGGTCAACTCAAGTTGCTATATTATTGCTAAATATCTATTTTTAATATTTGCAATGTTCACCTCGAAGCCCTTGTAATGCCTGTATAACAAATTATTTGAATATGGTGGCTGGTGGGAGAAAGCCACTTTAGAAATACAGAGGGTCCAGAGACAGTGTGGCAACCTAGTGTCATTTTTACTGATTGGCTCCGCCATTTTACGTCAACTTCCGCCACATATATAGATATACTTAGTATACCTTGGTAGCGGAGGCGCGTAGTATGCAGTATTAGGGTGGTCCAAAACTTCGACTTTCGATTTTTGGTGATAAAACCCCCCCATTTTGTTCGTTTCCCGGAAAAAGAAATTCCGTAATTTTTTGTTTTTTTTTTATTCAACGTTAACCCGTACCCCCGGGCTTTTGAAATTAACATGGGGTTTTAAATGGGAAAAGCTCGATTTTCAAAAAAATGGAAAAAAGAAGTACTTGTTATTCATTTTTTGTCAATTAAAGTATTGTCACCTCTTAAGGAGTATTCAAGGAATAATTTCCACCCAATAGCTTTTAATGTTTACACACCTGAACCCCTTTAATTGTGCCCGGAAAAGGCCCCAAAAAATGCAAAATAGCAGTTTTCTATCAAATTCATGCTAAAGACGGTATTTTTGAAAAAATTTTCAACATGAATTATTTTTAATCGATAAGTGACGAGTTTTAAAGTATATTTTAAATAATTGTGAATTGTTTAAACAACTAGTATTTGTTTAAACAATTTTTTTCCCTTTAAATCGTGAAAAGTTATTATCTTTCGGAATAAATTGTACAAATTTGATGAATGTCAAGAGTACTAGTTCTTGTTTAACTTATTTGGTAATTATTTAAACAATTTTCATTGGTTTAAACAAGTTTTTCTCCCTAAAATCGTAAGAAGGTAAAATTTGCTGAAAATAATCACACAATTAAAGAATGTTGAAAGCAATACATTTTTGAAGGATGTTTGGTAATTATTTTAATAATTTTGATTTGTTTAAACAATTTTTCCCCTGTAAAGCGTGAAAAATTATTACTTTCTGCAATTAATGACACAATTAACGAATTTTAAGAATAATATTTTTTTGCTTAAGATATTTTGAAATTATTTAAACAATTTATAATCATTAATGATCATTAATATAGACCATTTTTGACCTGTTATGAGTAGTTATTTTTTCAGTTTTTCAACGAATATGATCTGAAATAATAACTACTCATAACAGACTGCAAAAATGGTTTATCTTAATGATTATTAATGATCATTAATTGTTTAAATAATTTAAAATATCTTAAGCAAAAACAATTTCAAATTATTTAAAATATACTTTAAAACTCGTCACTTATCGATTAAAAATAATTCATGTTGAAAATTTTTTCAAAAATACCGTCTTTAGCATGAATTTGATAGAAAACTGCTATTTTGCATTTTTTGGGGCCTTTTCCAGGCACAATTAAAGGGGTTCAGGTGTGTAAAAATTAAAAGCTATTGGGTGTAAATTATTCCTTGAATACTCCTTAAGAGGTGACAATACTTTAATTGACAAAAAATGTATAACAAGTACTTCTTTTTTCCATTTTTTTGAAAATCGAGCTTTTCCCATTTAAAACCCCATGTTAATTTCAAAAGCCCGGTGGCACGGGTTAACGTTAAATAAAAAAAAATAAAAAATTACGGAATTTCTTTTTCCGGAAAACGAACAAAATAGGGGGGTTTTATCACCAAAAATCGAAAGTCGAATTTTTACAGGTATAAATTTGGACCACCCTAATGCAGTATACATTGATGTAAACAGTATACATCATGTTTGTTTTTTATGCAGTTAAGATGTACAGAATCGCCAGGTAAATAGTTATTAATAATTTTGTTATGTTTAAATATACAAGTAGTTGAAGAAAATTATTTTTAGAAGATATATATCTATTTCTTTTGCGTACATTTTAACACTAGAATACTAACCATACGTCTCCGGAACGTAGTATGAAGTTAAAATGGATAAAGGCCCCTTATGCCCTGAAGTGAGCGTTCCTCCCCTCCAGGTATGCTTCACTTAGATCCCCCTCAATCCATCGGTCGGGCTCCAGCCTTCAAGCAGGTCACAAACGATGACTACATTACCCTTTTTGAAAATATAGTGCGTTTTTAAGACATATAGTTAGTAACTGACGTAAATTTTTCTACATCTCTGCCATACCAAAAAGATAAAAAAAAAGAAAAAGTGCCAATTTACTTGAAATAAATAAATAAAGTCAATATAGAGCCAATTTAAAAAAAATACTTAAAATTTATAAATACTTCATAACTATCCTTCATCATGACGGTTTCAAAGGTGAATTGAAATAGAGATTTTAGCTTAAAATTTTTTTTTATAATTCATAAATTTTTGAAAACATGTTTTATAAATGTTTTGGAAAACTTTTCGAAAAAAATGCGGGAAAGGGTGTAACTAGAGAATACCTGGACCCTTGAATGTCATTCCGAATGAGGGGAACACGTGGGGCCGTTTTAAAACAAAAAGCGGAAATATGCCGTCCACGCGAGCGGGTGAAGGTTATTGTAGTTTACAAATTACTATTTATAAGTAATGTTAATATTTAAAATCTTGTGTTTTGGGTATATTCACTAAACTCTTAGCCTAATAATTAATATACAGCTCATCATACTTGTAAAACTTAATTTCAGCAGGTTTCAATTATATACACGTCTGTGAGACGTATATTTAGTAACAATCAATTTTTATTATGGTTAGTATTCTAGGGTTAAACTATAGTTTCTATTTTATTTTTTTAAATTCTAGTATTCAATCTCTCTTGAAATTGATCTACTTTTAACTTTTTTTTATATATATATATATATACATATAATTTCCAGATTATTTTTAATTTTTGTTTTATACAGTAATATTTACATTATGGAATCATTGTAATCAAGCATTTATCGATTTTTTTTTATTTACCGTACATAACTGAAAAAGATATTTTTATAAGTAATCATTTTTATCAAACATTTTTATACAAGTTTATACTGTGAAATATTGATTAAACATATTCCAGCTTTGTTCTTGATTGTTTACCCACTAAAAAAAATATTTGTAAAATAATAAAAACTGTATATTCACTGAGCAGATCATCCATTTCAATTCGCCGATATACATTTAAAAAAATCATATTTCTTTAAAAATTTATTTCTTTTTTAATAATTTCATAAAATAAAATATGATGCACAAAGTGCGTGGGTTTCTTATTTTAATTTTTTAATATATTGAAGTGAAGATACTCTCGGGTATCGGGATTAAAGTTTTCTGTTTTTTATGTATTTTATAAAATAAAAAATGATGTAGATTTTTATTTTTTTTTTTATTTTCAAATTTACTCAAATAAAGCAAAGATCCACGTGGCTGTGTGGGTTTATTATTTTAATTTTTCAAAATACCGCCAGGTATGTAAGAGCTCTGGACCCTCTGTATTTAGAAAAAGATGCGGGCGTCACCTTGCGGTTGCCGAGAGAAGCGCCATGCCGGTTTCGCACAAACTGAGTCTGTAACAGTCTGTAACGACACATGTCAGAATATAAAAATATTCCCAGACATGTGCTGCCACCTTTTAATATACGAAACCTCAGGTTTCTCTAATAGTGTGTGATACACAGCAAATACTTCTTTATTCTCGCTTATTTAGAGACGTAAGAAAAATAATGCTAACGTGACTACATGTCAGAATATAAAAATATTCCCAGACATGTGCTGCCACCTTTTAATTTACAAAACCTCAGGTTTCTCTAATAGTTTGGGATACAGAGGGAATAAAATCTCTTTATTCTCGCTTTATTCGACTTTCGAATAATCATTTGCAGGTAATATTTATACAAAATTTTATCGAAAGAGGTATTCAGCGTTTCTCACAACCTACAGACCGCATACACTGAATGTACATCTACTACTCTTTTGAATTTTTTCGTATTCCTTTAATACTCTTATATTCTTTCCATTATTCTGAATTAATTCTTTTGAATTCTTAAAAGAACTTTATTCTTCGTATTTAACAACTGAGTATTACTCAAGATTAAAACTAACGACCTAAAATTAAAAATTAATTTCAATTCTTTCAACATTTTTGGATTCTTGGAACTCTTTTGAATTCTCTGAATTCTGAAATCCTTTGAATTCTCTGAATTCTGAAATCCTTTGAATTCTTTAAATTCTGTTGCATTCTGTGAACTCTTTTGAATTCTTCTCAATTCTTTTGAATTCTTTTGAATTAAAAAATTTTTTAATTCAAAAACTAAATATTACTCAAAATTAAAACTAACGACCTAAAATTAAAAATTCATTTCAATTCTTTGAATACTTTTGGATTCTTATAATTCTTTTGAAATCTTTTGAATTCTTCTAAATTCTTTCAAATTCTTTGAATTCTTTTGAATTTTGAATTTTTTTTTTAATTCTTCGAATTCAAAAACTTACTATTACTCAAGATTAAAACTAACGACCTGAAATTAAAAATTAATTTCAATTCTTTCAATACTTTTGGATTCTTGGAACTCTTTTGAATTCTTCGAGTTCTGAAATCCTTTGAATTCTTCTGAATTCTTTAAATTCTGTTGCATTCTGTGAATTCTTTTGAATTTACTTTACTTTCATCATATTTATCAACGATACATAAATCAAGTTACACGATTATTGGGACCTTCTTGATTCTTCGAATTCCTTTGAATGCTGCGAATTATTTTGAATTCTTTGCATTAAAAATTAAGTAAGAGGTCGTGCACATAAAACGTCACACGTTTTTCCCTTGTTTAAATAAACACGAGAATAAAATTGCCTCGAAGCCAAAAGGGAAACCACCACATAAACAAGAGAAAAACGTGTGACGCATTATGTGCACGACCCCTAATTGGGTAAACATCCCAGTAATCGTGATGTTACTACGAGTAATGGTGACGCCAGTTTTCTTCTTTTCTGTCTACTTTGAATTAATTGAAATTCCATTTCATACTATAAAATGCTAATAAGGAACGTTATTTTTTTCTTCTAAGTGTTACTTTTATCATATTTCCCAACAATACATTAACCAAGTTGCACGATTATTGGGACCTTCACGATTCTTCGAATTCTTTTGAGTTCTTAGAACTCTTTCGAATTCTTCTGAATTCTGTTGAATTCTTTTGAATTCTTCGAATTCTTTTGAATTCTTTTGAATTCTGTTGAATTCTTCGAATTCTTATGAATTCTGTTGAATTCTTCGAATTCTTATGAATTCTGTTGAATTCTTCGAATTCTTATGAATTTTGTTGAATTCTTCGCATTAAAAATTAAGTAAGGGGTCGTGCACATAATATGTCACACTTTTTTCCATTGTTTAAATAAAGACGATAATAAAATTGCTTCAAAGCCAAAAGCGATACCACGACATAAAAAAGAAAAACGTGTGACGTGTTATGTGCACAACCCCTAATTGGGTAAACATCCCAGTAATCGTGATCTTAGTACCAATAATTGTGATGCCAGTTTTATTCTTTTCTGTCTACTTTGAATCAATTGAAATTCCATTTCATACTATAAAATGCTAAGAAGGAACTTCATTTTTTTCTTCTAAGTGTCACTTTTATCATATTTCTCAACAATACATTAACCAAGTTGCACGATTATTGGGACCTTCACGATTCTTCGAATTCTTTTGAGTTCTTAGAACTCTTTCGAATTCTTCGAATTCTTTTGAGTTCTTAGAACTCTTTAGAATTCTTCGAATTCTTTTGAATTATTCGAATTCTTTTGAATTCTTCGAATTATTTTGAATTCTTCAAATTGTTTTGAATTCTTATAAATTCTTCGAATTCTTATGAATTCTTCGCATTAAAAATTAAGTTAGGGGTCGTGCACATAATACTTCACAAGTTTTTCCATTGTTTAAATAAAGACGAGAATAAAATTGCCTCGAAGACAAAAGCGATACAACGACATAAAAAAGAAAAACGTGTGACGTATATGTGCACAACCCCTAATTGGGTAAACGTCCCAGTAATCGTGAATTTAGTACCAATAATAGTTATGCCAGTTTTCTTCTTTGCTGTCTACTTTGAATTAATTAAAATTCCATTTCATACTATAAAATGCTAAAAAGGAACGTTACTTTTTTCTTCTAAGTGTTACTTTTATCATATTTCTCAACGATACATTAACCAAATTACACGATTATTGGAACCTTCACGATTACTGGGACACTTACTCACTTACGATTACAATAAGCGACCTAAAATTAAAAATTCATTTTTTCGAATATTTTTGGATTCTTTTAATTCTTCGAATTCTTTTAAATTCCTAGAATTCTTCTGAATTCTTTTTAATTGTTTTGAATTCTTTTGAATTCGCTCCTGCTGAAAAAGAGTATAATTATTGAAACGTTTGAAAAATTACAATTTCAAGGAGAGGGAAATGGGGGATGTTTATAAAAATAATATTGACGATGATTTTTACTGCAAAAATAATATTATTTTTATACATACAAGTGATTTTAAATGAAAAATAACACTAAAAGATTGAAAAATAAATAAATAAATAAAAAAATTTCAAACCGCAAATTTTACCCACACGCCGGTCGCACTGGGTCATTTTCGTCCCGCTAAAAAGTTCATGACTAGCGGAGGGCGGCCTGACTGCGCGTGAAGGTCCGTATCTGTGTAAGTTTTTTTATGAGGTGTGTCGTACCCTGTCCCGTTTCGGTTTGCCAGTAATTTCAAAGTGAATTTTCGCTCGAAACAAAATTAACCCATATACGACCGCGCAGGGTTGATACATCATATTCTTCATATCATACTAATACTAATATAAAAATTGCCTGCAATTAAAAGGGTGTTTCAAATATAAGTTTTAAAAATGTATGATATTATATAAAAAATATAGAATATTCTTTTAAGTAGACTGATGCACAACATGCTCTGAGCGCTCGCGCGTCGCACTAGACAATTTAGGTATATCTGGTGGAATTGTAGAAATAACTAAATCTTTATTTTCGCATTTCTCTTCGGAATAAATGTTGAATAACGCGCAAAAAATTTTCTTGTTGAATGAAAAAAAAGTTACATTTGTTTACAAACAATTAATATTTTTCAAACAAACTCAATTTTTTATATTTGGCATAAAGATGTCTGGAATGTACGTTCTTAAGCAAAAATTAAAAAATGCGAATCTTCGAATTCATTTTGTAACACTAAATGTTCATTGTGAATAAGTTTTGCGAAAAAAAAAATTTTCCAACAAGAATCTGGAGAAACCTTTCCGAATATAAGGGCTATCAAAAAAATTATTTTACAGTGAAAAAAAAACGACTTTCGATTTATGGTGGTCTACTTGGGATAATTTGACATTAACAAAGAATTATAACTCTAATGAAAAAAAAAAACTGGTAAGCAGAAAATTCTAATCAATGCAGATTTTTACTATTCTAGACCTATACCACCATGCTATATAGGTCTCTTTTTTGGCTCCGCACACTTATTTTGTGTGGTTCTGTATTATTAAATATAATTACATTTACATCCAAAAAGTTGAAGTTTTAAGTTGAAAAACCAAATGTTTTAGACAAAATTTGAGTTTTAATCCCGGGAAGATAAATTTTCAATAAAAACTTAATTTTCAACCAAGAAAAATGAATTATCAGCCAAATAGCTGAACTTAGTTCAAATAGTCAGTGTAAAAACTTTACTCCGTAAAAATATTGTAATTTCAACAAAACAATTTTTGACAAGATACCGGTTGTTTCAAACGAATACTTGAATTTTCTACTTACAAAGATTTAGCCAAAAATGAAATAGTGCAATTTTAATTGAAAACAATTAATTTTCATTGGAAAGGAAGAATTTTCAAGAAAATAGTGGAATTTTAGAACACAGAGATTAATTGCGCGCAATAAATATCGATGAGAACCTTTTTTTATAAGTAAGAATAATGATGTTGTTAAAGCGCTGTTGTTTGTCTGAGTGATGTAAGTTAATGAGAAATAATATTAAGATGGTAGAAATTACATACTTCAGACCAATCAGTAGAAATTGGATGTTAAAATTTCTTTATTTCTGTCGACGTTTCGAAAACTATAACGTTTTCCTCATCAGGACTTTGAAGTTCAGTTTTCATTTTTAAAATTCATCACATTCTTAATCAGAAAATTCCATTCCTCATCTGTATAAATATATGTAACATTAATTAATTACACTCAATATCATTTAAATAGTTAAAAAGAAAAAAATTTCTCAAATACTTTTTAAATTAATTTTTAGGTTAGAAATTATAATTGATAAAAATTTTTTACCTTATAGGCTTCATTTTTGGAAAAAAAATTTATTACATCTTATAAAAATTTACTTACATCAATATTCTTCTAAATTCAATACATTTTTTTCCTTTAATAGTTTGGTTAATTTAGTGAAACAGTCGGAGCTTCTATTTTGCTCCATTTTTGCTACGATACATTCAATACAGAGAGGAAGAGAGTTCTTAACAAAAGATGGAAAACGCAATGACGTATCAACGATTTATAAGATAAGGTGCTACAGTTTCTATGTAGATCTAATTACAATATTGGATTTGAGCGTTAAAAAATTTTCTTAATCAATGTATATAAACATATAATGTGTTATTTTAAATAATAAAAACTTAGAAAAAAATTCATCAATTCAAAATTTAAACATTACAATTTTATTAAATTAGAGAATCCAAAATTATATTATAAATTGGACTATAATTGTTAAGATCTGAAATTATGTTCAAACAATTATTACTGTTTTTCTTCATAAAAAACATTTCTGCTATTAATCTTTTAAATTCATTAGGTTCATG
>CAKNXH010051595.1:43276-56797 GCA_932178445.1 Andricus quercusramuli | reverse complement strand
TGTGCATTTGTTCATATAATTTGTTTATAAAATAAACAAATATTGATGGGTTATAACATTTTTTCTAGAAAAAATCATTGGCAATGTAATTTCAGCCAGGTCAAAAGAAAAAATTATTTCTTTCTGCTTAAGAACACCCAAAATGTACATTTTTTCATATAATTTGTTTATAAAATAAACAAATATTGATGAGTGGAAAAAACGTTCCCAGAAAACGTTATGTCCAATATAATTTCAGCAAAGACAGAAGAAAAAACGGTTTATTTTCACCTTAAATACCCTAAAATGTGCATTTGTTTATATAATTTGTTTACAAAATGCACAAATATTGATGGGTTATAAACGTTTTTTTAGAAAAAATCATTGGCAATGTAATTTCAGTAAGGTCAGAAGAAAAAATTATTTCTTTTCGCTTAAGAACACCAAAAATGTACATTTGTTTATGTAATTTGTTTATAAAATGAACAAATATTGACGAGTGGGAAAAAATTTTGCAGAAAACGTTATTGCCAATATAATTTTAGGCAGGTCAGAAGAAAAAAAGTTTATTTTCACCTAAAATAGCCTAAAATGTGTATTTGTTTGCATCATTTGTTTATAAAGATATACAAACATTGATGGGTTATAAACTTTTTTTCAGAAAAAATCATTGGCAATGTAATTTCAGTAAGGTCAGAAGAAGAAATTATTTCTTTTCGCTTAAGAACACCAAAAACGTACATTTGTTTATATAACTTGTTTGTAAAATGAACCAATATTGATAGATGGGGAGAAAGTTTCCAGGAAACGTTATTGCCAATACAATTTCAGCAAAGACAGTAGAAAAAAACGGTTTATTATCACCTAAAATACCCTAAAATGTGCATTTGTTTATATAATTTGTTTATAAAATAAACAAATATTGATCGTTTATGAGCTTCTTTTGAGAAAAAATCATTGGCAATGTAATTTCGGCAAGTTCAGAAGAAAAAACGATTTCTTTTCGCTTGAAAAAGTCCTAAATGAGCATTTGTTTATATAACTTGTTTATAAAATAAACAAATAACAAGTAATTTCAAATTTTCATGTTGAAGTATCATTCTAACGATGAAAACTAGCGATTGCAGGTCAGAAATGTACTTTAAAGGTGAATAACCTCTAATTTTGATGATTTGTTAACAAAATTTGTTTATAACAATTAACTATTCAAGTTAACAATTTTTATCTCTTGCTCATGCCCTTGTGCATTAAACCCTGAAACGGCTCAAAACATCCCCACACTTCAAGTAAAATAAGAGGAAAGGAGAAACGTAAAAGTAACACTAGAAATGTAATAAAGGGAGATAACGGGCAGGGCTCAATATAGCTACAAATTTATAAATATAGGTCAACAGGCCACTGGGGAAAATCAATAATTGCGTGCGCAATATACATGACCCAAAGGTAGGGAGACCAGCGGTACCAAGACGGGTTGATAGCACTCTTAGGATAGCGACGATTGAAGAATCACTTTTGGCTGAGCAGACGATCAGAGCGGTCGTCTCGGGAAATCGTGAACAGCCACGGGAGGAAAATAGTATCCGTTGCAAGCACATGACTGTGTTACGCGTAGCCTTAGCTAGGGAGCATTCAGGAACAAACGCGGTTGGTTCTTCTTTTTTGATTAAAAGCTATTTTTATAGAATCCTCTCAGTCTCATCAGTTTCTCTTGAGTTTTGCTGATCTGTCCTCAAGTCTGAATATATATGTAGGTACGTGTTCAACCTGGGGTAAAATTCTCTTTTTACCAGGCATAGACCTGGAAATCGAGAATGGATTCTCAAATTGGTAAACTCGATCCGATATGCACAACACTTTGAGGAGGGATAGGGAGAATTTAACTTCATTTGATACAAAGAAACGACCAATTCTAACCAAATTGAGCTTTCGACCAAGCTTTCAACTTGGAAATTGCACAATTTGAATTCTGAAGGTCGTAGTAACTGTCAAATATCAAATCAAGTTATATCCTGTTCCACGTTGTTGGGTCTGAATTCTCTATGGTCATGAAGCGACCCAGAATGGGAATCGAGACTAGAGCACTGGTTCCATAAAGCCAAACCCAAGTAGCATGACATAATGAGAAATGTCTGCCTACTGCCAAATCCTATGTGAATTGATTTGAAGAATTGTAGCGCCTCTATACGATAGGAAACTAAGGTGGAATTTCCTCTAGACATTGCACCTAGTCTTGAGAAAACGAAGCCTCAGTTAAGGTGAGAAAAGGACTGGGAGAAATAAAAATATGTCCTGGATGCTCGAGAAAATGAGAGGGAGATAAGGATAGGAGTCAATTCAGACAAACGGGCGGCGATTTTATCGGGAGATCGAAGTCTCATCGAATAAATATTAATTTTCTCGCAATCTCCTTTGCGCACTTGTGACCCCACAATTCATTACAAATAAAAAGATATTCCGATGAGTCGTAACCGAAGGAGACTAAATTTTATAGAGTCATCAGCCGATGTAGAGTTGAAATCCACGAAAAGTTATATCTGTGAGGAGTTTTTGATCAATAATTATTTTCTTTTCCGAGACTAAATCGTGAAAAATAGCCAAGGGTAGTTCCAAGGGTATCCTTAATAGTAATACTGAACAATCGGGTGGTAAGGGCAAGTTTTAATGTTCTGCCCAGACTTGACCCAATTTGTATAATTGGACTCGAGCTGCTTGAGCATGAAAGGCAAACCGGATATAGTTTCTTGGCAATTCTCAATGTTACCAGAAAAGTCCGAGTTGCTACATACATATTATATCATTCATAATAAGGGGAAACGCGTATTCGCGAAAGGTATCAACTCTCAGTTTGGGTAAAATCTTCAAATTGTCGATCTCAGCTCGACATGGGAACAGAAAATTTGAATTAGATATAACACCAATAAATCAGATAAAATAAAAATGTTACACTCCGATGGGCGAGACGTATAAGAAAAATTTTATCTAGAGGATAAAAAATTAAAATTGAGAAATCGACATTTTTGCCGTTGTTTGCATTAACATAAAAATTAAATAAACAAAAAAATAAAAAATCTACTCGCACCATTTTTTTAAGAATTTAGTTCTGAGTTATTCAAAAAAAAAAGAAAAATCGGTGCAAAATTGCGTTCTAAATGTCATTTTGAACCTCGATTTCCGATTTCACCCCACTGTGATGCGTGGCGAGGAACGTACGACTTGCAATAGAAAAACAATTCCTGCTCGCACTCCTCCACTTCCCGATGTGAGTGGAATGATTATTATTTATTGATTTTAACAATTTGTAAAAAAATATACATTTCGTTGTAAAAAGTTGAAAAAAAATATTTAAATGCGATAACAATAACAATAAAACAATACAAAAATACACGACTTGATAATCTTAGAATATATCAAAATTCAATAATGAAAATCAATAAACACGCCAAAATACAAGTAATATTAATTTACAAATGTGCAAATAATAAAAAACAAAAAATACGTTAAAATTCGATTAAAATACGAATGAATTTAATTTTAAGGCATAGAAATAATAAAAACCAATAAACACGTTACAATGCGAGTAGAATATAGTAGAAACTCGATAACTTTCACGATAAATAAATAAAAAATGTAAATTGACTAAATAAGATGTATATTTTCAGGTATCGTGCAAGTGTAGAAAGGATTGTCGGATTGCCTTAATAAAGCAGTTGAATAACGAAAAATAGACTTTACTATTACTTTATCCCTCTCACAAACCTTGGGAATGCAACGAAGGTCGTTTTTGGAAAGAAAAAGTAGACGGCTCGGTGCAGATAGGCCCTTTTGATCCCTCGGTACCCCTCGACTTAGGCCCCTGCTTATTTCGAAAGCTGATGACTTTTTTGGATATGAACGCAATCAATTCAAACTTGGGGGATGAACGTAAAATGGTATGAACAATATATAATACAAATATCAACTTGATTCAATAATATATTTTGGAATGAAAACGTTTTTTCCCCGCCCTGTAAAATTAGGAAATTGTCAGTTAGGCCCTTTCGTCCCCTCGGCCTTAATTTATTTCAATTTTTCACCATTTTGATTTTCCTTGTTGAAAAAAATTCAGATCTAAAGAACACACACGTATTGTTACTTATATGAGATTAAAATAGAGATACAATAATATGTACACGACTCGAGATAAGAAAGACATATATGCGAATGAAGCAACATAAAAATAAGTAATACAGGGATACCAACGTAGATAGTAGAACCGGTCTTAGACGCAGAGGAAAATCTAAAACATGTATGTATTCCACAAAAAACTCTTAGCCTATGACAGAGACGAATACTTGAAATAATGTTTACAAAGCATTATAAACAGAGACACAATAAATGCAAAAGAACATACTCTCTTAGCCAGAGAGAGTAGGCACAATATTCTTATGCATGAAAGAGCAAAGAGATAATCGATGAAGCAAATGTTATATAATAATTCTAATTTATATGTGATAAAACAAACATTGATTAAAATAGATACAAAGTAGCAAGTTTCGAAGAACATGCCTGTACACAAGATTCGAGACGATTGCAGCTATGCATTGAGCATGCACAGTGACTTCCGCCGCTGCCACCATTTTCACTTCATGATACATTTTTTTTACAAGTCAGTTCATGTTTAGCCAAAAGAGTAAAAATGGCATTAAACTCGCGCAAAGAATACCCACTACATATACAATGCAGAAACATAATGCAAAACTGATCACACACGTTCGAAGGGACACTCTGGAGTAGTTTTGTGTTCCACCTGACGAGGGTAAAGTTTCCTCGTAAACGATGAAGATGTTGAGGAGTAAGAGGCGGTAAACCGTAACTGTCAAAGTATATTCCTCTGCCTGAGCGGTCGACGAAGATCGCGACCCAATGCGAACCAGAGTTGGGTGTGGTCATCTGTGTTGATAACGATAGCAGCAGGTCGTGTACAAATTTTCGGTATTTGATCAGCCGGGTACACACCGATTGCGTGGGTCCCCGTCGGTTGAAGCACATACAGAATTTGCAGGCTGTTCATTGTCCGTCGATATGTCTTGGTATGCGTGTGATGGTGAACTGGATACAAGTATAGGAGACACTGGTTTTTTATCTTCTCTGTCGATAGCAGTCCTCCTCCTCGATGTGTTATTTAACAGCAATGGCTTTTTTTGAGAGGATTTGGTGACTCTTTTGTTGTTGTTGTTTAATGAGCGGACCTGCTCTTGTCTTTGTTTGCCGAGCCACCGTTTGAGCCTCATAGCATTATTGAGAGCACAGGCGTAATCCTCCTTCTTTTTGATTCCAAGAAGAAAACAATATTCTCGTTAGTCTGATAGTTGCTTGAATGTAGGACATGTCAGTTCTTCCAGGTTAATAATTTGCCTACTCATTATTTTTTGTAGAAGTTTCGCTTTTTCACGCCCACGTGTGTAAATTCTTGCTGCAGATTTAGCTACATCTCGGAGATTGGAGTGGAGAAACTTCATGAAAATGTCTCCTTCGAACTACTCGATCCCATGATAGAATCTTCAGCGCCAATTGTTTTGTTATTTTACATAGGTAGAAAGTTCGCAAAAGGGATGAGGTGGGGCTGCGATCCAGTGAGCGACAAATTTGTGATCCAGTGTGACGATAGCTACCTCCTTTGGTAGAAAATTGTCATCAAGATCCCGAAAAGCTTGAATTTCGATTACATAGACAACCATATTGCAGATTCCACAAGGAGGACGAGGACTGCGACGAAAAACGATATGAGTAGAACGATGTGAGACGATGCAAGTGTTCTTTACCAGTACTGGGTTACATCTAAAGACTGCCGGCTTATATAGGTCGTAGATATACCAGCTTTCCCCTTCCACTCGGAAAATCCGTTGGCAGGTGTGTGCTTGAAGGCGTGAATTTTTCATGTTTCGACCTGTTTAAACCAGCTCAGGCCTGCGTCGTTTGTATAGATGGGGACCGTTGACAGATGTGAACGTGGGGGTGTAAAGTCATGTATTGACGGGCTCAAATCAGTTGAGAGACGCGTCTTTTGTTACAAGACTTGATTCCATACATGTTCGAACTGGTTGAATCCTTTGTTGCGTCAAATCAATTGCTATAGTCTGCAATAACTTGCCTTGCACCGTCAATTTCCAAGACATTGTCGTACTCGGCATAAACTAGACAATTGATAGTGTGTGCAAGTGATTCCTCGAGACGAACCTCAATTCTTAAAGACCCATGCTTTACAAGATTCCTATGTGAGTAGCAGTGTGCTGACAAATCTGGTATAAGATTAAATGCAAAAAGGCAGAATCCGTGTGCATAATCATCACGATCTATATTATTTCCTTCATTGAGGGAATGAATATCACAGCCAGTGAACAGTGAGTGGTATGCCTCAACGTAGAGGTTATTTTTGGTAGAATCTGGTTGGATAGGTTTCCATGGGATCTGCATGCCATCCACATATAGTGAAAAGTCATTGGTTTTTTAATTTTGAAAATTGATCGGGTTTTTCGTGGCGTCTCAGTTGTATGCAGCATTGGCGACAAATCCAATGATTATTCTTTTGGGTAGTTGTCCAAGCACGACATTATCAAGAATCATGCTCTGTATACCAGCATGAATTGTAAGTGCTTCCACTTCTATCCTAGTAATGGGATATTTGGCTGTTCCTTGTGATAGTGCTTTTGCATGAGCAAGTAAAATACCAGGACTAATTTTTGCTCGACGAACTAAAAGAGTGGCTTCTTCAATATGGATGGATGCCTCACCTGTAGGATCCATGAGGCAGAACGCATCCTTAGAACGTACGAGACGAAGGCGAAGCTCTACATCTTTAAATAGAAATTTATTCTGATTAAAAACATCACAGTGTATATGACCAATCAAGTCAATTTTTTTCCAGCACCAAAATATGTACGACGGAGATTAAGCCCCTTATTTTCCTCAGCAATACGTTCCATCTGCCCGGGGCTATCATTTACCCACAAAGACGCTGTAAGATGACTTGATTTTGCAGCTGGTCCATAGTTGAGTAATGTTTCAATGTATGCTCTGTGGGGATAAGCATTATTTGTTGGTGATACTAGTTTCTGATTAAAGTATACATCCACCTAATTAAACATTGGGTGTAATATATTATTAACAGGAGCTATTTGAGCAATAGAAGCATCTTTTTCCTTTGTTTTTTTCTGATGCATGTAATGCTATCTTGAGATTCGGCATAGTATGTGGTAAATCAATTTACTCATCTCAATTGCCTGAAACGACAAATTCTATGGGTGAGTTGTCAGTAAGTGATAAAATAGATATATAGTGAACCCACTAAGAACAATCTATTGACGTTTGAGTTGGTGGTAGAGAAAATAGATCAATCTCTGATTTCAACGATTCACACGACTGCGAGTGTAAGAGAGACATTTTTCATAAATTGTTATTTATTTTCAAAAATGTCTAGAATGCTCTTTTTCTTCAATTTTGTACGTCTTTTTACAGTCGTTTTACGCTTAATATTCTTTCCCTTGGTCTTCGTCTTCTTCTGCTTCCTTTTGCCTTTTGACAATCTCTTTAATTTCTTTGTCCTCCTTTTCTTCCTCTTCCTCTTTCTTGAGTCGTTGTCAACTTTACCCACGATACGCGATGCACCGAGTTCACAGATATACCGAAGTCTCTGCCTCTTAAGCAGCGATTTATACCCCGAACCTCTCATAAGGTTTTGTACCTTCTCCGTAGCACGTTTCTTCAAATTCTGTCCAGATCCTCCAATACGTGTTTTTCACGGCACTTTTTAGTGAAATATTGTGTTTCAAGTCGTCAATGACATTCATACCTGTGCGTAGCGCTTCTTTACCGAATACGAGTGCACCAAGAGTCAAAAACGGCAGAACACGACGAAAGAGTCCACCGAGAAAGCTACTAATTCCTTGTCCTTTTCGGTAGTGAGATCCAATATAAATTTGTGAAATTCCTCCTCCAACAACTTGATTCCTGTAATAATTGTCGTATAGAGTCATTCTTGGTTTGATGAAAAATACATCGCAGCTAGTCTATTCGCTTAAGATGAAGTGTCACTGTCAATGATCCAATTACAAATGGTATCGGAAGTCCAAGATGGTTCCTTATATCTATTTCGATGGTCCGAAAGCCTGTATGTAGTAGATGGCATGTAAAGAGGTGCTGAAACCCCAGGCACTTGTGTGGAGCCAAATGTATATTATTTTGAATCAACAGACACAACTCTCAAAATTGGTGATTTTACATCTCCAACAATACGTGGTTCACAAATATCGCAATAGACGAAGAGTTTTTCAGGTAGCCCATTTGTAAGACTCGCTGGTTGACAAGCCATGTAAGAATCGGTCGGTAACAGCGTTTCAGGTGAGAAGCCAAGAATACGTGAGATTTTCTCGCTGATTACAAGAAAATGGCTACCAGCTCGTTTACAGTCATCGTAACAAATTTTTGCCACTTTAACGTACTTATTGTTTAGCTGGTCATATTTTAAGCAGACGTGTTTGCTGACTTTTGGTGCACTATTGATTGCTCGCACTAATTCCTTCACAGACTTATAGACACCTGATGGAAAAAATGCTGCTATTGGTTTTAACCACGAACCAGTGAGAATTTCTGGTCTTTTTGTCTCTGTTTTATAAAAATTTTTAGGTGACCCACCTTGAAGATAATATATTCTCGGTAATTTAAATATTTCCACGATATCCTTACCATTCAGCTGATCATCACTTTGTTTATCAAAAAAATCATACTTTTGCTCGGGAAATTCTGCATCTGGATCGCCATTGAACATGAGAACAAGCCGAATTTCTAATACACTTTCCCAGGGCCGTACATGAAGAAATGAGCGTGGAAATTGAATCTCTGTAAGTGCAACTACCCAACGCCCTTGTAAACGAATTTATTGAGGCAATTGTGTTGTGAAATGCGTGATTGTATTGTCGGGATAATATTTCATACTACTATCACTAGGTAGAATGAGACAAAACTTATCTCCATTTACTTCAGACGTTTTATTTCAGAAGCAGGTATCCAAGAATGGAATTTATCAGGATATCCGGCCCACTTGACCAAAATTTGTTTTCTAGAATCTTTCCGACGTGTTTGAATTACTTTTTCGACAATAAACTCATCCTTGTGCACATTTTTATTCTTGACATCTGCTAATTCTTGTTCATAAAAAAGTCCATCAATGACTTCACCAGCCAAAGCCTCCAACTCGTACACAACAGGCGAATATGTTCTTCACGTTATAACCCGTCCAATAACAAACAATCCCTCACTCCATCCCAATTCATATCCTTTCTCGAAGGTGCCACGCGCACGACTGATGTATACAATAGCACCAACCTTATATTTAGGGTTTTTCTTTCTATCGTTGTGGAAATAACGTCGTTGTAAATTTTGTCGTGCAATGGATGCATTCTCTAGGGGAACATCAGATGGCGGCATACCAATACTAGAATGACGTGTATTATTGTATGCTGTTACAAGTAATTGAAGGATATCAATATATCTGTGAGTATTTCGGTGAGTAGAGTATCGCCACATACGCTCTTTGAGAGTGCGATCTTGAAGAAATTTCTGAAAGCTCACGCCCACAAATTCTTTTGCTTTGTCTGTTTGCAGACAAATCGGTATACGATTATTACTCTTCTCCAGAATACGAGTAAATGCATTTTTGTCCTCTGTTGTAGACTTGTTTTCAAATGGTTCGACCCAAGCATGTTTGCTAAACACATCGATTACAACTAAAATGTATGAATAATTATCATTGTATGTTTTTGAAGATTGTAAGTCCACCAAATCTGCCTCCCACAAATCATCCACGTTATCAATGTTATAGTGTGCTCTTTTGAAACGTTTTTTGACTGGCCGATGAAGATTAAAACTATCTTCACTTTTTAAACAATTGAAAACCACTTTGCGCGATATATTTTCTTTCGTAGCGCGTACAAGTTTTTGGATGCCTCCATATGACGCCCGATGATGTGTATCGTAGCATAAATCCTCCAATATTTTCATTTTTGTAGACGAAAAGATATCCAAGATTTTTCTCCAGTCGATTTATTATTTTGTAATGTAGCGTTACCAGCACAGTTTTCTCTTCACTGTTCACCGTCGTTGTCGCCGTCTTCGGTCTCGGTTGAAAGCACTGACTTATAAAGATTTGAAGATTCGCTTTGTGATTTATTATTTGTATTGTTTCGTTTAAATGGAGTTGACGTTTTATTTGGCGAAATGTTCAAAAGCCGTGTACTTTTCCAATATTGACTATTTCCTATAAGCTCTCGTGGTATGGATATTTTTCGAAGGAAATTAGCAAACTGCAGCCTTCCAGGAACGAGAACTTTTTTTCTATGTCGTTATACGTCATTTATAAGATCAATACTGCTTGAATTTTCCACCCGAAGTCCATCGATAAAGACTGTACCTTTCCTATCCCAATATATTCTATCTTTTACATCCAATTTTTGTAACTCATCTAGTAATAATTCTGTCTTATTTGTGTATGTTTTTGGAACCGACGAAACAATATCCCCAGTATTAACGGTTGTATCATTCACCATATAATTCGTCTCCTCATCCGTACCATTCGCCTTATCAATGGGTACTTGCTTGTTTGTTGGCGTTGATTTTCGCGATTCCTCAGTGTAGAAAACAATTTTTGCAGAACCTGTTGGTACATTTTCCATTTTTTACGATAATCTTTCATCGACTGTGAGTTCAAAATCTGACTCATTTCCATATCTAACCTACCAAGAGCATTGCCAGGAGTTTGGGTGATTGGTAGAGAAAAATTTATATTTTGTTGTTGGAGTTGTGACAGGCGATCACTAGGCACGAGTACCATTTTTCGAGCATGCTCCATGTGATTGTTTACGAGGATCTTGATGAGAGAATATTTGAAAGAAGCGAACCGATAATTGGTGCTATCAAAAGTGGTAAAAATCCACCTTCTTGTACGATGAAACTTTTTTTACTTTTCCATGTACCGCGAGGTATGGCTAATTTCCGTAACGCGTGCCAATGTTTTTTCAACTTCAGTGTTTCACTTTTTTTCAGAGGTACATTACCGTGTAAAATATTTAACGTGCACTCACAAATAAATTCAACAAGTTTTGGATCAGCAGTGTTGAGTACTGCACGACGTTGATCGGTGTTTAAATGGTATAAGGCACGCAACGCTGCGGCGTTTTTCACACCAATTGGACGTTTACGTGTTTTCGACTTCATCACAGGTGCACGACTGGAACAAAAGTATCACTGTTTCATATACCCTTTGCAGGAACGTAGACGTAGTGAAACGGATCGGTGGAAAATATTGCCGTTCTAAAGCGACAATTATCAGGAGTTGATTGTTTTAAATGAAAGAGAAGATAGCCACGTGGCTGCAAAGTTGCATCGTGGTAGGTTTCTTGGACGAATCGTGGATTTTCAGGGAATACTTGCCGTGTCATATGTTGAATTTGTGCACGATCCCGGGGATTTTTAAAAACAACAATATAATTCGCATTTAGCTATACATCACGTTTACCGTGGCCCTGATGAAACAGATTCTGCGAAATAAAAATTACACTCAAGTTTTTATGATGGCTACCCTTGGTAAAAAGATCGACTATTGTATTATTTGAAGATACGCGCATCAAATCGTCAATAATGATTAATTTCACCCGATTAACATTGGAATAATCCGATGACTGAGGCAAGCCTTCACGAAATTCCATATTTTTCCATATTCAACATAAGATGTGAAAGGATGCTTCCATCTTGTATCCATTTTACAAATAAAATCATAAATCTAAAAATCACCTTCTTTCACACATTTCCTCACTTCCCACGCACACGCACACAGACAGTTTAACCAATATTGTAAAAAAAACTTGAAAACGAAGTTAGCTAAAAAACCACAGTGCCGCGGCCGAATTGATCAGCTGTTACCATTGTAATATCAGCTCAGTTCTCGCAGTACTAGCTTGCACCACCGTGCGTCTCTGGCGTCCAGGAAATGAGCTAATACACTGGACGCCGCGCCTGCCCATGTCTCATATGAGCTTATTATGAGACATGGCCGCCGTCCCGCCGCCACCACCGCCCCCTATCACCACCACCCTCTACCACGCTTCAGTGCTTTGAAAATTTCCAAAAAGATATTGTGATACTCTAGGATCCTTTTCGTGAAAACTAAATAATTTTATAATTGAGGGATATTGAATTACATGAGGAAATTTGTTTAAACCTTATTATTTTATTCAAATTTCAGTTTCACAAAAAACCTGTAATAGCTATTTACTTGACAAGTGTGGAAAGTAGGCAATTCCCGATGAGTGTGAAGTTGGCGTCACGAGCCGAAGGCGAATGATGCCATCACACGGATCGGTGATTTCCTGCTTCTCACATGTCAAGTACAATACTTTTCACAGCGAGTCTAAGAAAAAAGTTCGATTTCCGGAGTGAGATTTTCAATAAATAAGTGAATTTATTTAATTCAGAAATTTAGGATAGAACCTAATTAAAACCTAAACCTAAACTTAGCCTAAGTTGTGTCTTCCATAGGCACTCCTACTTATTACTTAGCAAAGATTTTTAGTAAAATCATATCCGAATCCATACCATCTTATCCTTATAACATAAAGAACTCAATTAAATTTGAAGAGAAAATTAAACATTTTAAAATACCTGATAATCATAGTATGGTATCACTTGACGTCACATCACTCTTTACTAATGATCCTTTAGAACTCGTTCTGAAAAGCATAGGGTCTAGATTCAATTACATAAAGAAAAATACTAAAATTCCTTTCGACAAATTTAAGGATGGCATTTCTTTTCTTATGAATAACACCTTTTCCAAATTCGATGATAACATTTACCAGCAAACACATGGTATGCCTATGGTTTCACCGATTTCGGCTATTCTATCGGAAATTGTTATGCAAGATTTAGAATCAGAAGTACTTAATCAAATTAACTTTGAAATTCAAATATATGTACGTTATGCTGATGACTCCTTTTTATTTATTCCCGAAAATAAAATAGATTCGATCGTTTCACTTTTTAATTAATATCACAACAGACTACAATTTACAATCGTAAAAGAAGAATACAATTCAATAGGTTTTTCAAATTCAGAAATAATAAGATCTGATAACAATATTATAAAAACTAATTGGTTCCGCAAAAAAAACTTATTCAGGAAGATATTTAAAGTATTTTTGTAATCATCCCATACAACATAAAATTGGAATTATCAAAAACCTTGTTGATTCAGCCATTCTTTTAGCAGACGTTTCTTGCCACTCAGAAAATCTAGAACTAATTAAAGAACTATTATTCTATAATGACTATCCAACTAATTTCATTGCAAAGCACATTGACAGAAGACTAATTGAACTACTAATTACTACTAATTGAATCTATTTATTTATTTTGATCACCACTCATCATATTAATCGTTGTTACAATTATTCATATTGAATTTAGTTCATATCATATATCATATATCATATATCATATATCATATATCATATA
>CAKNXH010051595.1:308-38390 GCA_932178445.1 Andricus quercusramuli | reverse complement strand
ATATATCATATCATATATCATATCATATATCATATCATATATCATATATCATATCATATTTCATATTTCATATTTCATATATCATATATCATATATCGTATCATATATCATATCATATATCATATCATGTATCATATCATATATCATATCATATACCATATCATATCATATATAATATACCATATCATATATCATATAATATATCATATCATATATCATATATCATATGTCATATATCATATATCATATATCATATATCATATCCTATTAAATCATATCATTTTATTTTTCATTGTGTTTTACTTCGTGTAACAGAGTGAGGTTAGAAAACGATGATCAATGTAAGACGTATTTTCCTATACGTCTCATTAAATTGTTCCTTTGGCTACTTTACAACCTCTAGAGGTGTAAAGTAGCATACTTTACAAACTTTAAAGGTTTAAAGTGAGAAGCTCAGAAATCGGCAACGTTCCAGAGTCTACGGAGGCACGAAAAATAGAACTTTCCGCAGACGTGCTGTGAAAATGTTTTTACATACGTAGAAGTGTATGGTAAAAAAGAAAAAAGAAGAAATGCGTAAATAAATCTATTTATAAAACTAAAATAAATCTAGTGTTTATCACTATCATATACCTAAGAGTATTTTACAAAATGTTATAGAGATTTTAATCGATCTTGATTTTTTTTTAATTTTCAAAAAGTTTTTCTTTTTTTGAATGATGGCTCATCGGATACAGTGCCTTTTCACGCACTGTCAGTGATGGCTGCAGCAGCAGCAGCAACAGCAGCATCTTCTTTTCTCGCCTCTTCCAGGCGACTTAGAGCTGCCTCCGAGATTCGGACGTAGCTCTGGCCACTGGGGATCTCACCTGGTTCCAAACCATCGTCATCATCATTATCCTCGTCACAGTCATCGTCCAGAATCTCAAACACGAGGTCGTCTCCATCATACTCCTTGTAATCTGAAAAAATAAATAACAAAAGTATTGAATATTTGCTGAAAAGTGTTTATTTTATATTTATTTTTTAAACATCAGGAAAACGTCAATACTCACTGAGAAGAATGTTAACATTACGCGGAACAGAAATGTTCATCGTGACGACCTCTACTTGTACCCCCTGGAATATTTCTGTTGTTGTTGTTGTTCGAACTAGTGAGCCATCTGTAATGAAAAATGAAAAACGAAATGAGATTACTGTTCATAGATATAGACACGCGCAAACACACGCAAGATCATACATCTTATAACAAGTATGCCAACCTATTTTCAATTATTCAAAACATGCATACATGTCATCGTGAGAGAGAGAAAGAAAGCCAGAGTATTTTTATGGACTAGATCGGACCCTTGTAACCATACGGGATCGAGTCATAGTTTTCTAAAAAACGCCTTTTATTGCAAACTGGTTTAACGGTTTTAGTTTCAGCAACTGTGAGGACATCGTGAAATGCGGTGCGCCTAATAGCTCTGAAATTCGATTTGATTGAATCGACTGCTCTATCGTCAATCATTTCCCGAATTGTATTAAATTTGATGAGTTTTGAGTTTTTATAGTTCCAAGTAATCCCCTTTACCTTGCATTTCGTGTGAATTTTCCTATTTTTTGAAAGCACTTGATGTGCGTAAAACTTGGGACCTCCAAAAACAAAGGTCTTTATATAACTCCCCTCACCGTATTCACCCTCAAGCTCGTCAGTCATTTGACCCAAGAGACGACCAAGAGGAGGATTATACTCGCTAGGTTCGTCTCGACGTACATAAATGCACGAGTCAGTGTCATAGTATAGTACTCGACGTCCCAGTCGAGACAGGTAGTCGTACAACACTAGACGAGTTTGGGCTGTAGTGTAGGCGGGAATCACTACAATTGTATATGATGAGGGTTTACAAGCCTCGGTCAGGTATTTAAACGAGACACAAAGCATATCGTCATTGACAGGAGTTAAGTCAAAGACCTCTATTTCAGGTTTAACAAAAAGCAGCGAAAGGTCTTTCAATGATTCTATATAACAAGATTTTATTAAATTTTCCCTTTGTCCAAATTTTTATTAATTTTTTCGCGATCTAAATCGACACCCTCGATTGTCGAGTGTTCATTCAGATACGCTATTTTACTAGCCTCATCATGACACTCGATTGGCCAACCTGAAGACTCTTGTTTTATCTTAAAAAATCTATTTATATAATCAGCAAATAAACCACCTTCCCGTGTTTCGGGATCGTACTGAACGACTTGGTATTGCCATATTTCGTATATAAATTTTATCTCATAGCTTATTTCCACCACTTGACAGTCTTCCTGTTGGAGATTGGAATACTGGGTGATAGAGATTTTGAGGCGGTAAAACACGGCATTTTTCGAGTCCTTCCAAACTGTTCAAATTTTCAAAACCATCACCAGCTTTAGCTTTACACGCATCACCCACGAGTACTTTAGGGTGGTCCACGGGGAATTTCCCATATTTCGAGATGAAAGGATAGAGGGAACAAATATCTATATAATGTATTGTCTCCCCATCCTTAATCTCGTAAAAACATGTGGTATTTCCCGTACGACCACCATAAGCATTGAGCATGGGTACGTTCAAAACGTTCAGGTGACGAATCCCCATTATTTAGACGCGTGTCGCGGTTGATTTTCCTACAATCGGTACACCCATGCCCGAAACAACCGTGAAACTGTAGAATATACTTATTTCCCTGGCCTTCGTAATAACCGTCGACCAGGATTCTCTCGGGTGTACGATATTCATGGGACCTGGCGGCATGTCTAATCTCTTTACCTAACTCTTTCTCGCACCACAATAGCCACTTGATGGCTATGTTTGACTGGTTGTTGGCTCGTCGGTAGCCACCAAGAGGTACAATACCTATAGTATCTGGTTTCAGAAAGTTTTTCCGAAACACACGTGAACATGCCGAGGCTATCGTGACGCTTTCCGAAAAGGGGCATACATTAGCACATTTGAGAAAAATATCTCTAAATGCAATGCATGCGGCACGCAGGATCGCCACATCGTTAATGGGTTCCATGAGTAACCCTAATAAAATTTCAAATTGTTGTATTGTAACTCACATTACAGAGCAATGTACACGCGTTTGCAATAATCTCTTTCCATTTCCGACCAAAAATTATAGTATCTCCTTTCAGATTTTTTTCAGAATTTTTTCACCGAGTTTTTTTCTATAACCACCTGGGTAATTTATTACTTTACATCACAATTGGTTAGTTTCGAAAATCATGTGCTTGTGTTATTTAATTGCCAACGGCCATACCACGCTGAAGAAACTAGTTCTCATTAGATCACTGAAGTTAAGCAGTGTTGGGCGCGGTTAGTACTTGGATGGATGACCGTTCGGGAATACTACTAACTGCGTGTTGTTGGCGTGTCATGGGTGTGGTGAGCCCACACTTTTAGTTATTTGCTACAAAAAACTATCCACCTAGAAACACTATCGGAATCGGGTAGTGTCACGCCTACCCCGCAAGGGAAATGGCTTAATGGTATGCATACCTGCATACATACACACTGAATGAAACCTACTCGTTCTATGGTTTTCAACCATGTAGATCTTATAATAAATTTAAATTTAAAATTAAAAATTTTGAAGATTTTTCGGGCTTCAATCGTGTGCGAAACTATGAATGTTGCCGACGTTTCGTGAACATTGCAGTTCACTTCTTCAGGGCTGATCTGAAACTGAAGTTTCAGGTTATGTTGTTCTTATATATGTATTCTCTAAGATGCCTGTGATTGGCCAAAGCGCCCTATTGTGGGGACTGGTTGAACTTGATTGGCCAATCAAGTCTTTTTTTTAAAACCCGGGAGGACGGAAAGCCAAATCGGATTGGTATTATATCCATTGTCCCTATTGATGTTATTAGGGTGTTTCAAGATTTCGATTGCTTGTCTATGTTTTCTTGGAAATTTATTGTACGTTTTTGCGATGACGGTTGTTTTGTCAAATAAAATACTATGTCCTGTTTCGATATGATGCTCAGCTACTGCTGATTGCGTAAAATGTTTTAGCCTGACTTTACTCTCATGTTCCTTTACACGTTGACTTGCTGCCCTCCCGGTTTCTCCAATGTAGAGTTTACCACAAGAACAAGGGATTTGATACACTCCCGGACCACTAAAAGGTATTGTGTTTTTTGAGAATTCTTCCTATTTGTTCCGTGATACCTTGAATGAAGGGTAGGATGGTGTTTGTTTTTCTCTCTTTCTTTAGTAGGTTGTGTTGACTTGTTTTCTTGAGTCTATTTTCTTATTGCTTTATTAATTTGTTTGTGTAATCGTTTTGTATTAGGATTTCTTTAACATTTTCTAATTCCTTTTGTAAGTTATCTTTATCTGTTATGGAGACAGCTCTGTATACAAGGGAATTGATGACCGATTGCTTTTGAGATGGGTGGTGGTGGGAGGAGGCATGCAGGTATCTGTTTGTATGCGTGGGTTTTCTATAAACTTCATGTCCTAATGTGTTATCGGATCTTTTATAAACTAGTACGTCCAAGAAGGGTAATTTTCCGTTTTGTTCGGTCTGAGGATCGGTCTGAGTGGGATGTTGTTTTTGTGAATTTTTGGAAGTCCGTAAAGTTTTGGAGAGATAGGATTAGTGGGTTTTAATTTAGATATTGTATCGCTGTCAAGATTTGAGTCTTTTAGGAGGCTTTTTGTTTTTCTGACTATTGTTTTTGTGGGGTATTTTTTAAGCTTTTTATATGTATCGTCAGTAAGAAGGTCCATGATTTTGTTGGTGTAGTCATCTTTATTCATTATTCTTTTTCAGGTGGAAGAGTGTATATTGTGGATTCCAAATTACTGATGATTTCTTCTTTTCATTTTTTTATTTTTTATTTTTATTTTAATCATCCAACAGTCATAGACCAATTACAGGATGACTTATTTTAAGAATTAAGTAAGAATAGAAATAATAATAATCGGAGGTAAATTAGCTTAAAAATAATTAGTTAAAGAAAATATAAGTAGGGCTAGACATAAGCCTCAATAGCTGTTCGTAGATTACTTAATGACATATGAAATAAATCAAGCGACGCATTAGATTTTAAAGAATTTTTAGTAATCGCACACATTTTGTTTATAGGTGTCTTACATTGAGCCAATCCATTGAGTCAATGTAACCCTTCATTATTTTTAAAAAGAAAATCATAGTTTGTACATTTCTACGATCTTTCAATGTACACATGTCAAACTTATCACAGGGTTCGATATAATCTGATCCCAGGCGCAAAGTTTGGCCATTAACCTTCCAGTTAAGAAATTTAAGGAATTTGTTTTGACATCTATCAATAGAGTCACAGAGGTATTTCACAGATGGTTGCCAAATTACAGTTCCGTATTCTAGTTTAGATCTAACAATCGTATAGAATAAAGTCTTAATCGCAAGGGGATTTCTGAACGAACGGCACGACCTGATTAGAAATCCTAAGGCCCTATTGGCTTCTCTGATTACGTAATCGATGTGAATGTTAAAGCGTAGGGAGTCATCAACTATGATACCCAGATCTCGCGTATACTTCACCCTCTCCAGAACGCAACCCTCAATCTCATACTGGAAATAAATAGGCATCGTTTTGCGTGTAAATGACATTGTTTTACATTTTGAGGCGTTGATGTCAAGTGAGTTGTTAGCGCACCACTTAACAAATAAGTCGAGGTTCTTTTGCAATATTATACAATCTCTTACATTATCAATAGGATATGAAAGTTTAGCATCATCAGCA
The DNA here is from genome assembly GCA_932178445.1 of Andricus quercusramuli. Classification (NCBI taxonomy): domain Eukaryota; kingdom Metazoa; phylum Arthropoda; class Insecta; order Hymenoptera; family Cynipidae; genus Andricus; species Andricus quercusramuli. Next base: position 32,639 of record CAKNXH010051595.1, on the reverse strand, counting down.
TAGAAAAGTATAAATACACTCAACACTATCTCAACGCCATTTATATATATAACAAATAGCAGTGGACCAAGGTTGGAGCCCTGAGAGACCCCTGAGGTAGGGATAAAAGGCGCTGAGGAATGTCAATTATATTGTACTATATGGTCTCGGCCAGCTAAGTAGGATTTAGTAGTTTCTGAATTTTACCAGGCACGCCAAGTTCTTTTACTCTTCCAAGAATCAGAGTATGACTTATGCAGTCAAAGGCCTTGGACATGTCTGTGTATATGACGTCTACTTTGTCATGTTTTGTCAAAGAATTCTCGACGAATTGTACCAAAGATAGCAAGTTCGAAGTGGTAGATCACCGTGGGACAAATCAATGCTGAGAAGTGGATAAGATTGGTGTGACATGAGGCCAGATAAGATCGCACAATGACATCTCCAAGACCTTTGGAAAATTTGGCAGAATGGCAATTGGTCTGTAATTTGTAACCTCTGATCGATTTCCTTTTTCAAAGACTGGACACATGCGCGCCTTCTTCCAAATATTAGGAAATACTCCAGTAGATAATGCAGGGTTCGAAATAAAATTCATGGGATCGACTAGGAAATCAGCACTTTTTTTATTAGACCTCCAGGAATTAGGTCAGTGCCGGCAGTGAGCTTGTTAGGTAATTTGCACATATTTGACAATAATTGATCTGTGGGTCTTTGGAAGTTATTTCCAAGGTAATTTTGTGGATTAGTAGGATTACATACGTCAGATCTAGATGATTTGTAAACTATTTTAAATAAATGTGCATGTGTGATTTATAGTACACACGTGTTCTTCTGTCTGATTTTCAGGAAAATACTCATTATTTTGTGTGATTTACATACATAAAATATTCTTTTGTGCAATTTCAATGACATGTAGGTTCCTTGTGTGATTTATATGAAACACCCGGTCCATTTTGTAATTTCTAGGAAATACAGCATTACATTCTTTCTTCAAATGTGTGACATAACGGTTATTCCCACACTGGCCAGATATGTTTCTCCCCTCTCAACAAAGAATGCTATCCCCACTCTTCAAATATTTCACGTTTATAAAAGCATCCTTGGATCAGTTGAGTTTTTATATCTGAACGAGTCACTATGTCGCATGTTAACATCGACTCAGTAGAGGCAGAATCATCGCAAGTCTTTGATTTTTCAAAGTCCATGGACACTCAAACTATCGAAGTTTCGTCTGACACGCAGACTAATAAAACTGTTCCTGAAACACCAAAAATAGGAAGGATCAAACCCACCTCAACATCTCTTAAACAAATACTGACTAAAGCTGCTCATAAACGAATGGTCATGATGTCTACAAATTGCATGAAGAGAGCCACACATCAAGTGATTCTGCCAAATGTTTACGGACTTAATCATTCATTCTCCAAGACTATTCTAATTGGACTAGAGGTTCAATTGGATGGAAAATTTCAATCAGTCATTAAAATTATGAACAGTTCAAGCAGTGGAATTACCTTCGACTCGGCAACTTGGACAAATCTCAAACAACATTTGGATATAATAGAATAGTACTTCTGTGTCGGTAATTCACCTTTATACCTTCAAACCATTGAATTGGGAAAATACACGCTCGTGTTAACGACCGCTCACGGAAGCAAGGCAATAATTCTGAGGTAAGGCAAGGAACGCAACGACGAGACTAACAATGAAACCCAGCATGGTGAAATGGAGGCCAAGAATAAAAAAGCTATATACACCTGAAATAGTTCTACAGAAGTCAAGTTTCGAAGGATTGAAAACTGTTATTGTGTGGGTCGATGAAAGGTTCAAAAGAATTGAACGAATATTGAAAAACGCAGAAGGATGTAAAAATTTTCTAATCGAAACGATTGGCAATTATTTAGTCTCGGAAAATGTAAACTCTCAGAATGAGGAGTTAATCCGTCAGATAATTAAGTTTAAATCTACATACTTCAAAAGACAGGTAGAAACAAAACTTGAAAAAAAATACGTCTAATTATATTTTGAAATCGTTTTTATGGAACTGACAACCATCTTAATTTCATACATTGTTGGCGAGGTTGAACTTATTTTTTCTACACGTACATAATCAAATGTATTTTTTTGGATATTCAATAAAAAATGATATGGAATTATAATTTAAAAATGTGTATATTTACTACCTGTCACTTAAAAATAGTTGAGGATAATTTTAAATTCTAATTAGTAAATTGAATATTATACATACCTTTAAATAATTATAGCTTTGTTTAAAACTCCGTCTCCAACCTAGATAGATAGAAAATATAATAAGGATAATTAATTTGCGTTGTAATTAATTCTATCCTTTTCCAAATCGTCCTTCGCCATTGGACTAACAGGGAGTGGGTGCGCCCCCCCCCTTTTCGATGCACAACATGTCCATTCATGAATCATCGCAGGTTCACAGAGGGAGGGGGTGCCCCCCTTTCCAGCTTCGATACATTCATTCGATGGGAGGGGGTGGGGTCCCCTTCTCTTTTTCAGCTGAGAATCGTCCATTCGATGGGATCATGTGTGACCCCACCCCTTTTCCAACTCCAAATGATAACCGCCATTTTGTAATTAGGCCACGCCCCTTAATGCCCGCCATTTTGTAATGGGGCCACGCCCTTAATGACCGCCATTTTGTAATAAGGCCACGCCTCTCGACCAATTAGGAGAGGCCACGTCCCCTTCGATACCCCATCCCTCCTTTTAGGACACGCCTCTCGACCAATCAGAGGCCGTCTTATGGCTCCGGTTATCTACTAATATAGTATACACTTAATATATTAAATTTGAACAAAATATAGAAAAATTCTCGTATTGAATCAATTTTATTCGAGTGCGAAGCACGAGATACGTGATGAGAATGTGTTCGTTAAAGCGGAAGGATCTTTAACAAAAGAGAATTTACAATCACCAAATTACTAATGTTAAATATTTCACATTTAAGGTGAAACGGTAACTTTCTCCGATCGGTTTGTGCAAACAAACTCGCAAAATAATGCATGAATTGGAATAATTTTTTTTTGCATTGTAAAGAGGTAACCGAAATCTATGGAGTGCTTCTTTTAAAAATCCAAATTATAAAAAAAAAATTTTATAAACAAAATATTAGATTATCTAATTCCAAAACTTTTGTATGCTCAAATATCGAGAAGCCCGCCATGTGGCAAGTAATAATGAACATGTAATGAGCTAAAAAACATTCATTTATTCATTTATTTAAACAGTGTTTTGCACAAACAAAAGAAAAATAAACCGAGGAAAGTAGTGTAGGAAAACCGGTTTTCTAGTTCATGGATTTACCGCCAGTCGTCGCCGCTGGTTTATTCTTGTTTTGGAGATCGATAGTTCTGAATATATAATTAACTTTCTCCATTTACGAATTAATGACCTCGTAATGTATAGTTCAATATCTTTTCAATTGATTTCTTAATATTTGTTTTAATAATAGAAATAAAAATCGAATTTGAACCTAACTTTGCAAAAACTGTAATGTCGGTAAGGTCGGGGCATTACTGTAGACCTTTAGCGAGATGAAACTTCTGCTTATGATCGCACGTTTGCAAAATTATAACATTATATTATCACATCGCTACATTTATAAATCTCGATTCTCAGCTGATTATAGTGAAAAAATTTGAAAATACTCTAAGAATAATGCGAAAATTGCACTTTTGTTTACTTGATTATTGAACTTTATATCAATTTAAATAGCAGGCTTCTTTTAGAAAATGAATTTTATTGAAAACAATATATGTTTTAACAACATGAAGTAAGTGGTTCTCGAATGAAATCCTCTCTGCCTGAAGGCTTTGTACAAAGGCGTTTCGTTTGTGCAAAACTACGCTTAAAATAACGCTAGAATTGACTTTTTGCTTATTGATTGTTAATAATCGTGACAATTCTCAAGGCGAGCCTCTCTTAGAAAATTAATTATATGAAAAACTATATGCTTTTCATCGACATAAAGTAAATGATTCTCGATTGAATCATCATTTTAAAAACAATTGATCATAGATAAGTATTAATTATGAAATATTCCAGGAATGTAATATTGTCGTGTTTTGAATATTAAAAAAGTATTTTCCATATAAGCAGAATGAACCATTTTTTGAAACTTCATAAATCGTTACAGGTAGGTCAACAACAGGTCGATCTATAAGTCTCAGATACGCGAAGAAATACGCTAGATATCGTATTCTTGTATTTTGAATTTCAAAAAAGTTTTTTTTAATATAAACAAAGTGAAATTTTCCTTTCTAAATCTCCAAAAGCAAGAAAAATACTACTTCTAAATGGTCGATCTAGCTGAAAATCGGATCAGACCTTAATATCAATCGGAGCTACACTTCACACAAATTTCATGATTTTAGCTCTTTCACTTCTCGAGATACGGTGAACAGAAAAATGTTACACACACACATACACACACGGAGATTTTTCAAACATTTTATATTCGAGCTCCTGGGGTCGAATTATATCAGAATATGTCAAAAAAGTATATTTGAAAAATCAGGTAATATAATATTTCTCAAACGGATTGTCAAGACGAAATATTTGTGAATTCTCCGTATTTCCCTGCAGCTGAGCAGGTAAGCTGGGTAAGGGAACTGAAATCACAGATGGCAGGGTGCAATAAAAATGTTTGAAGATTTGCTGTCTCTCTCGATGCTAGGTTTCCCCGTCTAACAGGTCAAAAATGTTACCAACAGAATACTACCGATTTTCGGGTATAAGTTTTCACCTTTATTTGCTAGGGGGCACTAAACTATACTTCCGATTTTTGTATAGATGTGGCTGCAGTCATCCATGTTCTCAGTCAAACCTACCGTTCCCCCTTAATTGTCGAAGATTTTTTGTAAACATGGGGAAGTAAAAGACCGAGCGCGAAGCGCGAGATAAATATGTTATCGAGCTCGAAATGCGAGAACCAACAGTCGCGCGCCCTAGGCGCGCTCAAACTTGCGAGTGAAGCGAGCCGCGCGCACAGCGCGTGATGAGAATGTGCCCACCCAGCGGGCAGGTTTTTTTTAATTAAATTTTCATGTAGAAAAGGTATTGGATTTGTGTAAAATTTGAACTACACGGTTTTTGTCAAATGTGCACGTTTTGAGACCCCCTGAACCCAAAAAACAGGGTTTCACGAATTTCAAAAAGTGAGAGCATTTTGAAAATTTTGTACACCATTTTTGCAAAATTTAAAAATTATATGTAGGGCGCTTATATTACTCGAAAAATCGAACAATTTATTTTTCTGACATTTTTCGATAAAATGAAAATTTTCAGTCACCGAATTTTCAAAATGCAAAAGAAAGAACGAAAATTCACATTTTCAGCCAAACAACGCACGGTACGAAGAAAAGTCGAAATCAGACAAATGTTTCCTTCTGCACGCCCTGCGGGATCATCATAACGAATTTCTGAATTTTCATGTAAAATCGAAAATTCATATTTTTATTATACAAAAAATAATGAAAAACCTAAAAATTTAACCTCGCGGGCAAACTAGGCAAGATATGTACGACAAATGATGATTAACAAAAAATTGTGAACTCAAAAAAGATGTACAAATTTGTTATTGGTCACTTTTTGATAGGATGTGTAGTTTTTCTATTCTCGTGTGTGAGTTTTAAAAATACTAAATTGTTTTCGTGATCTCCGTACTATTTCTAACGATTAAAACAATAAAAAAACTATCATTAATGCTCACGGTAGTTAAAAACTTCAAACTTGTATTTTTATATGCCCATCTAGAGAAGGTACTAGATTTGTGTAACATTTAACCCCCGTTTGTCCACGTTTTGAGACCCCCTGAACTCAAAAAATAGGATTTTACGAATGTTTTTGTCTGTCTGTATGTATGTGAGCACGATAACTTTCAGAAAAATTGACCGATTCGATTGGCCTTTTGTAGACTCTTGAAGTCTCCTGAAGGAAAGTAATATTTGTTAAAGGAACTTTACGTGAATGAAATTAGTCTATATAATTCTGATTTCTTCTGACGCCGTGACAATCTACACTGTAAAAAATGTCTTGGGGAATTTTTCCCAAAACTGTGTTGTCGCTAATTTCCACACATTTTGTGGAATTTTCGCCAAAGTTTTGTAGGGAATATTCCCCAAACATTCGCGTGGAATATTACCCAAAATGTGGTGAATTTTCCCCAACATTTGATGGGAAAAATTCCCTACGCTGTCGTGTAATAATACCTACATTTTGGGGAATTTTCCCAAAGCTTACTAGGGAAAATTCCCGAACGTTCTTGTGTAATATTACCCAAAAAGAGGTGAATTTTCCCCAACATTTGATTGGGAAAATTCCCTACGCTGTTGTGTAATAATGCCTACATTTTGGGGGATTTTGCCCAAAGTTTAGTAGGTAAAATTCCCCAAAATTTGTGGAATGTATTAAATACATTTTAATTTTCAATAATTAATATTCATTAGTATTAATAAGGTTAAATGAAAACTACGAGTAGTTATTTATAAGCTTTTCCAAAACTCTTCATTGTATTTCAAGAAGTTTATGTTGGTCGTTTTTGAATTTTGTACGCAAACATTTTTTTTTTTAATACAATTCCTGTGAGGAACAAATGTGCAAAATAGTTTAGGTTGATCCCTCGCCTCTATTGTTACTTAAATTTTAAGCTTGTATCTCCAAATAAACACCCCGAAACACAAATTTTTTTTGAATTCACTAAAACTACATTTAAACATTTACTTTAGCAAATACTTTTTACTTTTTTAATATAAAATACATTTTTAAAATACATTTACTTTATCATAGTTGTAATCCCTGTTAAATCATTTCGACAATATTGTCAATTAATGATCCTGCTTTCGGATCCCGATCATCCTTGCAATGCTCACGGCCCCTCTTACGTCCTTCTCCTGGATTAATGTCCAAGAGAATTCTGTAACAAAGAGTGAGAAACAATTAGGTCATGAATAATGCAGGATATAAAGCTTTAACACCACATTCATTTGAATTTATTCCTTATAATTTGAAAACAACAACCTTAAATATCAATATTTATTAAAATTTAGTATTATATTGAGAGACTTAAAGAATTTCAAGGGAATTTACCGCTGTATGAACTCTAATGAAGAGGCGTTCTTCGGCGGGTAATTGTAGCCATAAACATAATAGCTGAGAATCCACATCAGAATACCCTGAATTACGAAATTCGTTCGCATCGCTATTGTATTTTCTATGATGACCAGGCAGGAAACAGCCTCGTCATAAAAAGACATCCCTGAAACAAAATTTAATACAGAATAAATAATTTTGTATCTGCATTTTATTATGCTTGAATGAAACTTGAATCATTTGACTTGAAGTTGAACTTTTTGTAGAAAAAAATCATGTCATTGGAGTTCCATAATGATCATCTATTTGGTTAAAAAATATGCACTGTACCTTTAACAATTAATAATGGCCGAAATGAGTCATGTGCTGTCAGTATGTCTATATCCTGGGCGTTCGGTTCCTGAAAATGCATATTAATTCCATAAAGACCGAAAATAAAGTGAAATATGTTTTATCAACTTCTGATACGGAAATTAAATTTACTCACAACAATTACTAAGAGATCCGTTTCGTGGAATTTTCAGGAAATCAATTGGAATATCAATAAAGTGCTTGGCATTTTGCTCTTCAAACCCTTGGCAGCTTTGTCAGCATCATCGAATTGTTTATTCATATTTTTTACCGCCAATGGGATATTTTTAGACTTCCGGTACGAACGGCAGTAATCGTTGAAATACGAAATGATTAAGGGCCCTTTCATTTCCAAGCACGTATGCCAGACTTCTTGTACCTTCTTTCCCAGAAGAATTTCTGAGTGGGCAAGAAAGTGTGCTTCTTTGGTTGAATGAGGCCAGTGCTTCTCCAATACGTCCTTCAGTTCCAGCACTTTGGCCTCCCTCCTGTTGATGAAAATTCTTTGGTTCGCATAGGTATCATTAAGAAACTGCTTCACAGTTTTCTCATCTGGTTCTTCTTCTGCCTTGAATATATTCAGTAATAAATTCATTTTGCCTGCTTGGCTTTCAGCTGTCTCAGTATCATCTAGTGAAAGCTCGTAGGCGACGCATCCATAGACGTCCTGATCCTTTGCGTACCTGGTGACAATGACTCTGCGTTTTGGATTTTCTTCTTCGAAATCCGTCGTTATTCTTCTACGCTTTTTATTCTCCTGCTGTTTTAGATACCTGAAAAGTGACAAATTCAGTTAAGATCGACAATTTATTAACTCATATAAATGTAAGCAATAATAAATGAAGATTACGTACTTCAGTCGCTCATATGTACGAAGTCTTAATGAATTTACTCCATTTGAGTAAACCGAACCATCTTCGTTTCCCTTCCATGTCGTATGTTTGAAGGCCTCCGGAAATTTGGCAACTGTTTCTTTGGCTATCTTCAAGGCATCACCAAAACCCGTACATTTAACAGAAAACAAGTGGTCTCCAAAGTTCCTTGCCAGTTCCAGGTGTTTCATGCTCGTATTTGTGGCGCTATTTCGAAATCCAGCGCGAACAATTTTTGTCTACTTAAAAGGAGCAAGAAAGGATTTGTCTGTAGAAAAGGAAACAATCTCTGGTGAATATCCGGAGCATTGATTTTCATTAGCGGTTGAAGACAAATTGTTTATACTTGGACTCGAACAAAGGCTCTCACTTGGCAACTGTCCTGTAATAGATAATTCCATATATTAGCTTAACATAACATAACGAAATTCAAAACATTTCAATTCCTGTGAATGTATATAAAATCAGTTAACCTCTTGTAGGAGTTCTGGGTGTCATTTCGTAGGAAAATCTGGTTCATTCTGGGTTTTCCCACTCATCATCTTTTGGAAGTATCATCAAACATGTTGGTATAGAATACCTTCTTTCCAATAAAGGTTGAGTCTTCAAATTCTTCGAATTCTGCTCCATCTTCTGCAAGAACAATCTAAAATAAAAATATTTTCGCAATACAATATTATATGTATATTATACTTCTATACAATATTATACTTATGCAGATGGTTATGGAAATTCAGTTAATTGTAATATTAGTAATTTCTTATTATTTTTATAACTTATCAAATATATTGACCTTATAAGCACCATCCAATGGAAGTCCCAGACTTTTGCAAGCATTAGATATCAGCTCATCCATATTTGTGCATTTAACGAAAACTTTTTTTTTCCTTTGCGGTCCAGTGACTTTAAAAATCTCCTTTTCCGACATCTGTAAGCAAAAAGTTCAAAAATGTATGTGTTTATTTTTTGAAAATGCGTATAAAATCGACATAGACTTACTTTCAACGTAAGTTTTTCTTTTGGCTATCAAATAGAGTCATAAGCATATATTTTTTTGAAGTAATCGCGTACTTTTTTGGAAGTGATTTTTAAAATATAACATTATACGGTTCCAAATTTTAAGACTACTTTTAAAAGCGCATATCATCAAAGATAGCAATTATATCATAATTATCAGCAGATTTTAGCATAAAGGACTAGCTACGAGTCCATGTTTAGTTTTAACGTATGATGTAGTGTTCTGTACATAAACGTGAAGCGGTTCGTATTCGAGTAATTCACACAATATAATTGCAATTCTACCCATTTCTACATTGCACTGATAAGCTTCTTGTCGTAGAGCAATAACATCACCTTTTTTGTAATGATTTCTTTTCATTATAGCACTTGAAATTTCAGTGAGCATTGTACCTAAATGACTATCATTTATAACCCTTTGTATCTGTGCGGAGTAACGATGAATGTGAAATTCTGTCACCTCATTCAAATGCTGTTCACACTTCAATCCTGCCTCAGAACGCAATAAACTTTGAAGAAGTTCATGTTTTTCAGATAATGACTGGGTTATATTTTTGAAACATTTAATGTTTCCTATCACCCTTTTGAAAAGAGTGTGCTTGCTTTTAAATCGTAGAGTGAAAAGTTTTTTGAGGGGACCTAACTGAAGAAGCATTTCAGGATAGTGTGTTACAAAATGGTGCTTTGGACGCAATTTGATAGAAGGAAATAAATTCTTCCTCATTCCAAGGTATTCTTTAATGATGTCTTCCAAGTAGGGTATACAAGACTTGTGAACTTGTTAATAATTCTATATCCTACGAAAAGTGGGAAAAGACGAAGCAAAGTTAAAATCTGCCATGCGCCACCCACAAGTCTTCCTCCGTTCTCTTGTACACTAGCTGGCTTATCCCTTTGATCGGTAGTGCAATACTTAAAAGTGGTCGATTTTCGAATTGAGTAGCTCATAACTAATTCATCCTTTCGAAATAAAATACTTCATCATGAGAGGCAAATCGTACATTACGACTCCCTCCATTAAATCGTGTGCAAGGCATGGTGGCAGTCCAGGATTGCATATATGAAATCCTTCTAATTTATTGAAAATAGAGTCAAACTTCACGCCTTCATAGTGCCTTAAATTACCCTTTTTTCCTAAAGCATCTTTGTAGCATTCAATACTTCTTCTTTCATACTTAAAAGGGATGTAGTCAGAGTCGTCCGCATCATATGTGTTTCTTTCATTTTCATCTTCGTTTTCATTTTCTACGTCTACATCTTCTCTATTCTCATCGTCATCATCATCCTCATCAACATCATCCTCGTCATCATCTCCTTCGTCATCTTCTTCACCCTCTTCTTCATCCTCTTCTTCACCCTCTTCATCATCCTCATCCTCTTCTTCATCTTCTTCATCTTCTTCCTCTTCATCTTCATTTTCTTCCACCTCCTCCTCTTCTTCTTGAATTGTTTCTGGAATCGTATTCCTAGCTAACATCGGCCAAGAATTCGCTCGAGTAACTAAGCAGTACCTGCAGAAGTAACTCGATACGCTAAAATTTTCTACATATCCTCCTAGCTGATGGCCTCCTAAATTATCATTGGCTATGAATACAACTGAACCTTTCACAAATTTATTAGGGAAAATTTCACCGCATTCCGTTTCTAGTTTCAGTAAGTCTTTCACGAGTTTCTTGTAGGCTTTTTGATGGGAAAATTCTTTTTCTTTGCAAAGAAGGACAAGTTGAATTGTATTGATACGCGAACGAATATAATCGGGTAAATTTCCTAAACTCAAGTAAACCTCAAGAATTTTTGGCTTTTTACGAGCTGGCCCAATGGGATTAACGACCTCGAAACTGTCCGTATATGAACACGGAGAAAAAAGTCCGGCCGCCGTCGCTGAAAAGTCCTGCCATTATAGCATGAATCGCCCAGCCAGCAGATTACCGCTACTACAGCATACACGAAACCTGCAGTTTCAGCATGGCTGTAGAAATGAGCATTTGAAGCGCACGTACACTCTCAAATGTTCCGTAATGTTAGATGATACTCCAATTTAAAAATCAACGAAAATCTAGTAAGTTTCAATTGTACCCGATTTTGGAAAGGAATATAGTGAAGTTTAGTTGAAAAATATAATTTTTAAAAGATATTTATTGAACAAAATGTACTCGATCTTTTTGTTCTTATCCTCGTCTCAAGAAAACATGCAATTTTTATTTAATCGCAATGATAGTGTAATTTTTTTAAAAATTCTTGATAAGTTTCTTAGCTTGGCCTTTATTAAAATTAAAAATATTTCAAAAAGGAATTGTTTAAAACAATAATAATTGTGAGATTTCTGAAGGGAATTTTTAATCATAAAATGTAGAAATTTGAACAGGGACCATTATTTTCTAAAGTAGATATCTCCGTTGAACTCCATAGAAATTGAAAGTGGTTCTATTCTCAATGATCGATTTTATTAATAATTGCAAATGTTTTGTGAATTTGAGATTGACTGTACGTACTTTATATTTCAAAATAAGTAAGAAGAAATGAAAGAGAAATTATTTTTTCTGGCACATGAATAAAAAACTTTCAAATTGAAAATTTCTGAATCTAAACTTATAATTATAAATTTGAATTCCTTTAAAAAGGTGTATTACTCAGTAAAATATGAAATTTTTTGTTCAGAGGAATGCAAATGAGGCTTCTTGTAATGATTGTTGATTTAGAAGGACTCGAAACTGCTCAAGCTTAAAAAAATAGTAAAATAGTTTAAAAAAATGGTTGAATTTTTCGAATTAAAAAACATTAATTGTTATCAAAAATATGTAATAGTTGATAGAGTAACCAAAAAAGATTTTAATTTAATATGGAAAACAGTGAAATTCATTTAAAACAGACGATTTTTCAGCAACATAGGTTATTTTTCAACCAAATTGTTGAGTTTTGAAGCTAAAAAGACCAATTATTTGCTAAACAGTAGAATTTTCAACCAGTAAATATAAATTTAACTTAAAACTTAATTTTCTATTTCAATTTGAAGATTAAAACCAAATAATTCAATTTCAAGTTAAATAAATTAATGTTTAACCAAACAGATGGATTTCCAACTACATCTGTAGAATTTTCAATTGAAATAAGTTAAATTTTCCGCTAAAAAAATCACTTTCAACAAAAATCCGAAAGATCAATTTTTAAGTGAAATGATGAAGCTTCAACTAGAATAATTGAACTGTAGATCAAAAAGATGAATTTTCAACCAAGAAGACTAATTTCTACCAAAAAAGACGATTTTTCAACTGAAAAATATAATTTTTCTACCCAAAAATGAATAATCAAATGTTTAGTCAAAAAAGGAATGTTCAACCAAAAAAATTAATTTTTAATTAAAACGACTAATCTTCAGCCAAAAAAATTGTAACAAAAGAGTTTAACTTTCAACCAAGGAACTTTATTTCCAACCTAAAAGATGAATTTTCAACTAAAATGATACGATATAAACAAAACAAAAACGCTTCACGAGATTTATATACGGCCCCATATAGCTTTTGTAATTTTATTTCCAAATTATAAGAATAGCAAATATCTGGTATAACGTATGGGTTAGGGATTTGCAGGTTATGATTCCAAGTATAATACTTTGAACTCGTTCTATAAAGTTGTCTAACCTCCAATCATCTAATACATGACGTACAAAATCGTCCATTCTTCCGGTTACTTTTTAGTCTATAGCTTATATTTTATATTATAAAATAATAAACACTTCGCGAATAATCAAAACACGAAGCAACACGCACGCCGGCAGAACATCGCAGCCGGTTCGTGTGGCATTGGAAAGCGTCTGCTAACGTAGCAGAAAAGTCCTGCTAAAACAGCAGTGTTCTACAGCCGCGTTGGCTTAGCGTAACTCACGTTAAGTTCGCATGGCTCGGCAACACTAGTTCCGCGTTCTTTTTTTCTCCGTAAAAGAAGATGAAGACTCTCCGGAATATCTTTAAAAAAATTGATTAGATATGAACATGGATCCATCTGTGAAGTCTTTGAGAACATCTGTCTCATTCCTAGGTGCTTGTAAATTAATTTCAAACGACTTATCTTTGAACATAGCTTTCAGTGTTTCAAGAATGGGTACGTAATAAAAATGTGCTTTTTTCCATTAATGAACCCTAATGACACAGATATTGGAGCTACATAAGTCATATTTTTTTTGTAAATTTTTTTTCGTTTGTAATCCGTACGTAAGTTACAGCTGCAAGCATTTAAGGGGTCCTTGAGAAAGACTTCTTCTACAATGTTATCGACTGCATCAGAAGTAATGTTCAAAGTTGCCAACTCTTCTTTTTGGTGATTCCGTAGCACATCCAATCTTTTTACGTTAACAGCACCTAATTCTTCAACAAGAAATTGTATCGTAGATACTGGAACTAAAAATTTGACTTCTAGCTTCAAAAATAATTGAGCTAAATTCAATTCATAAAGCTTACCGAAAGCACTGTTCAATGCAGAGTTAGTGAAATCACTCATTTCACTACCCTCTACTGAATCATCTACAACCGACGGACTTTGAGTTTCATGAATGTTTTCGCGGTTAATACTTTCTTGATACTCATTTTCTGTTCCCTTAGTTAATGGAATTTCTTCCGCGCTGAGATTCGAAGAACCTTTATGATATCTTGATAGATGACTAGTAAACGAGCTAACATTACAATATTTTTTATCACAGTTTTTAAAACGACAACTTACATTTATGTTTACTCTCATGTGCTCCTTCAAGTATTTGATAAAACTCTGATAATCACAATATTCTTTTCCACATATTAAAACACTGCAAACAAACAAACCATTTAAATTTCTCAGACTTTCGAACGTTTTCAGATATAAATTTTTACGCGCTCTTATATTATGCCCTTTAATTAAACGCACTTTTAAGGCTGTTTCATTTTTAAAAACCCTTCTGCAACCATTAAAACCACAATGCTTATGTTTGCTGAAATGACGATGAAGATCGTGATGCACAAAACGGGCACAGGAACATTTTTCTCAATCAAATAGCAGAATTTTCTATCAAGAAATATAAATTTTTAACATGAATGGAATAGATACATTTACTGTAAACACGATTAATTGTCAACAAAATGTATAAATCTAAAACCAGAAGATTGTTGATAAAGTACATAAATTCTCAACCACATAGTTGAATTTTCTGCCAAGAAATATAATGAAATATAATAAATAGAATAATAATAATAATAAAGAATAATGAAACAGTTGCATTTTTAAACAAACCGTTGAATTTACAAGACGAAAAGATTAATTTTTTAGAATAAAGTTGAATTTTCAATTTGAAAAGCTAATTTTCAAGCAAAATTCTTGGCAGAAAATTCAACTATGTGGTTGAGAATTCATGTGCTTTATCAAGAATCTTTTGGTTCGAGATTTATACAATTTGTTGAAATTGCAATATTTTAACCTGGAAGGATAAGAATTAGAAATGAAACTCCAAAAATGATCAATCTTTTCGTCTTGTAAATTCAACGGTTTGTTTGGAAATGCAACTGTTTCATTATTCTTTTTATTATGAGAAGTTGTAGGCTCCGGAAGCTTCGATCATGATTCCTTAAAGAAACCAATCCCAAAGCTACTGGAACGTGTACGTCATCCGCTTCTGCTCCGTCTGTCCTAGAAGGTAAGCAAGAGCGGGAAATTTACGCGTGATAACATCGGGCAACACTGTTCCCTGGAGTCAGGTCTCTAGCCGCGGATGACTTTACGCGGCAGACAAGACAGTTGGAGATGAAGGTTTCATCTCTGGATACTTTTTCAGAGCTACCAATCTTTGTAGAATTTAAGAGGAACAGTGTTGACGGACCAGATGGAGTGATCCCAGGAGAACAGCCTTTTGCATCCGGTTCGCGATGAAATGAGCCTGACCCTGGCAAGCTGGAATCTTGTTGAGTTGGCCAATAAATGAAGCTTTCATACCTCCAAGGTAGCCGATTGTGAGAATTATAAAATGGACATTGTAGCCTTGGTACAGCCTACTCAGCTCGAAAAGAAGTGCTTGATATTTCGCCTGTTTTTCTCCCTCCTTTGCCGTGATATTACCATCGGCTGGTGCCGAGAATTCAATCACGTAAATGATCTTGTTCTTCAGATCTTGGAGGACAATGTCAGGCTTCGTAGCACTGATACGTTGAGTGGTGGAGAATGAAGAATTCCAGTAGTTCTTACACTGATCATTCTCCACAACTGACTCCAGTTCCCCCTGGGCGTATGGCAAGACGGGCAATAGGTCAACACCATAGCAATGCCTTAGATGGTAATATATCACTTTTAGAGCTGCATTGTGTCTCTCTATGTACGCGCAGCGTGCATATTTAGAGCATCCACTGAGAACATGTCCAAGTGTTTGCGGGCTCTTGCTTGCACGCTCGGCAGGTGGTATCGCGTACAGGTATATTCATTATGCGCTCGCGGTAAACTAAGGTGTCTATGACGCCGTTTTGACAGGCAAAAAGAAATCCCTCGGTCTCCGATCTCAATCCAGCAGACTTGAGAAACATGTTGGACAGACCCATCGAGAGCTCTTCTCTACGTAGGATGCCTTAGAACTTACCATGGAGGGGTTTCTCAGCATGTTCTCTTAGTAGGAGCGTATGTTCTGCTTCCTGTATACGACTTTTGAGCACCAGAGGTGTTAGTGATGCTAGGCCATGTGTAATGTCGCTGGAATCAAATGGGAGGTCAAGCTCCTCTGCGGCCCTATCTGCTGCATCAATACCGTGCGTCCTTCCACTAGCCACTGCGGGACGGGTTGTTTTTCGTTTAAGAAAGTAGTAAATATACGAGCTAGATGTTGGTGCGTAGAAGTAAACTTCTTCCATAAAAAGTTGTTGATTTTATCTGGCCCTGGCGCCGAAAAGTTCTTCGTTCTAGCAATAACTTTCTTCACTTCTTCAGCAGTAATTAGTGGACACTCTTCCTCTGGATCTTGTAACCTTTGCCTTTGGCAAAAGTTACGAAAGAGTGATATATCAGAAGCGTCTTCATTTAGCTGATAAGTGTCTCCATATACTTGCTCCCAGAAGACTTGAATCTCTTCTCGACTAGGCGGATTTTTAACTACACATGACGCTTTATTGAATAGACGGGAAGGATTAGTAGAAAAGGTGGAATTTTCCTGAATCCACTTAACTCGCCGTTCAAGGCGCTGTTTTGCTGTTGAAAGAGATCTTACTTTTTGCGTCCAGTGCTGCTTGATGGTCGACAGTTTACACTTGTTCAGCGTGTGATTTGCTTTCCTCAAGTTTCGAGCAAGTGCCCTAACTTTTGGAGTGACCTTTTTGTTTGGTGTTATGTAGCTAATCACGCACTGAACATTTGATGCATGCCGTCTCGCCGTTTCAATTTGGAACTGAAGCTGTGCAATACGCTCGCGTGTCTTACTCACACGTACCGAAGTTTCGTTACTTCTATCGTCGCTAAGCAGGGATACCGGCTTCTCGTAAACTACACACTTCAGATTCCAGAGATTAATATCTTCGGGGAGCGAATCGCGGAGAGCAGTATTAGCTTCAGCTAATTTGTCCATCCTGAGGAAGACTTTTTGGTGGATAGATCTCCTACTTCTCATGTTGACATCATCGGCTATCTGCAAAGGTGGTCTTGCTGGGACGGGTGGAATGTTCGCTGGAGGATGTTGCTCCTCTTCCTGTTGATAAGCAGCTTCATATCCGTTTTTTCGCAAGAAGGATACCTGATCTCTTAAATACTGAGGCGTTTTATGAGCATATTCCTGGTGCATATTGCCCCAACGGTCATGTAGCCTCTTCATGAATCCTCTCCGCGCCGGTGAGCTTTTTTGCCAACAGGTAAGAAGGTCCCTCCTGAGTTGGTCCGACCATTTAAATCGATGTTCTCGCGTTTGTCCGGGGTCATTGCCTGGTCGTCGCCTCGATTCGTTCCTATTGCCACTCCCAACTGAACCATGGCCTCCATCCGAGAGAGGCCTATTGTGGGTGGCACTGCGCGATACTTGTGTCGTAACCGCATAATTCGTTGCATTGGGGAGTTAGCCCAAAGCAACGCGGCTGACTGCAAGAGCAGGAGCTCTCGGGCGATGGGGTCGCCACATCCCTACGCCTAAATTATTATTATTATTATTCTATTTATTATATTTCATTACCAGAAGATTTTTGATGAAGTACATGAATTCTCAACCACATAGTTGAATTTTCTGCCAGGAAATATAATCAAATATAATAACTAGAATAATAATAATAATAAAGAATATTGAAAAAGTTGCATTTTCAAACAAACCGTTGAATTTACAAGACGAAAAGATTAATTTTTTAGAATACAGTTGAAATTTCAACATGAAAAGCTCATTTTCAATCAAAATTGATCATTTTTGGAGTTTCGTTTCTAATTCTTATCCTTTCAAGTTAAAATATTGCAATTTCAACAAAATGTATAAATCTCAAACCAGAAGATTTTTGATAATGCACATGAATTCTTAACCACATAGTTGAATTTCCTGCCAAGAAATATAATGAAATGTAACAAATAGAATAAAAATAATAATAAAGAATAATGGAACAGTTGAATTTTCAAACAAACCGTTGAATTTGCAAGACGAAAAGATTGATCATTTTTGGAGTTTCATTCCTGATTCTTATCCTTTCAAGTTGAGATATTGCAATTTCAACAAAATGTATAAATCTCAAATCATAAGATTTTTGATAAAGCACATAAATTCTCAACCACATAGTTGAATTTTCTGCCAAGAAATATAATGAAATATAATAAATAGAATAATAATAATAAGGAATAATGAAACAGTTGCATTTTCAAACAAACCGTTGAATTTGCAAGACGAAAAGATTGATCATTTTTGGAGTTTCATTTCTAATTCTTATCCTTTCAAGTTAAAATATTTTTTGTCAAGGAATATAATGAAATATAATAAATAGAATAATAATAATAAGGAGTAATGAAACAGTTGCATTTTCAAACAAATCGTTGAATTTACAAGACGAAAAGATTAATTTTTTAGAATACAGTTGAATTTTCAACATTAAAAGCTAATTTACAAGCAAAATATATTTTCTTTCAAAATTTGTTTATTTGTTATGTAAGAGTGAAAATGAAAATTTCATGGAAATAAACAAACAATTATTTTGAATTTGAATGTTTTGTTTGTATCCGTAACAATGAACATGTTATGAAGTATTAAAATAATTATTATGGAAATCTGCGCATGTGCCGTGAAACCTTAGGCTGATCAAATATTTTCTTTTACATTTAGTTTTTTTTTTCAACAGAAGAAATGAAATTTTCTACATTTTGATCATTATTTTCAGAAGAAGTTTATATTTCATACAAAATCGCCAACTTAATAATCATTCAGTAGAAATTCCAAATTTTCATACAAATTTGAAGATTCTTTTGTCGATCTATTTTAAAATCTAAAATTTTCTATAATCTTCTATGAAAACGACCGCATTAGAAGATAATTCAAAATTTTGTTTTCAATGATCCAAATTTATACAAACGATGCTTATATTGTTTATAGTGTTTTGATCGAATTTTTTGAAATAATATCAGAAATGTACATATACTTTCTAAAGATCAGGGAGAAATAGGTCACTCAATCATATAACTACACGGAAAAAATAGGTAGTCGAAACTTCACTTGACTAGTCAACCATTCTAGGATAGGCCACTTTTTTCTTTAGAATCTCTTATAATTTTGATTAAAGAACCGCAGACTTCATCGAAAAAGTGAAAAAAGTCATCGAATTATTGGAAGACAATCTAGGAACATCAGTTTTCGAATTTTTATTCAGCAGATTTTGACAAAATTCAAGGCAAACATTCAATTGTTCAGAAAAAGTCCTCCAGATTCCAAACGATTTGGAATACAATAACTCTAGCACAGAAACGAATAACTGATTTATAAGTTGTCGAAGAATTCGTTGACTGTCTTCTACATATCTATATATTCACAATGTACAGTCACATTGGATGCTCAGGTGAAGTGGTATATGTATCAGTCTGAATGGAGTCGCGGTCACCGGCAATGAACAAATGAGCGCGGATTCAAATTTGACTTTTCACCGATATTTGTGCAAAATATTCAATGTGTTAAGTTAGCCGTGGGGTCTAGTAGTTACGGATGAGTTGCGTTCGATAGGTGTTAGGTAGTTCGAATCCCGCCGCAAAATTTCTTTCGATTTTTCATAGGTTCATGGTTTGTAAGACGATTCTTCCAATTTATGACATACTATTAAGCCTATCCTAGAGTGTTTGACTCAGTCATTCAAAATTTCAACAACTAATATTTTCCATGTAAGAATTTTTATTGATGAACAGTGAATGAGTATTCTGGAATTTTCCTACAGACCTATAACTCATGTTTATAATTACAAAAGATTCATAAACAAAACTTTCATCATTTATTTCACTTACTAGTATTACGGAATTTTTCGTAAAAATAACCCGACACGTATAGCGCTAGGGATAGTATTACGGAATTTTCCGTAACGGTAGATACTTCGTTAATATTAACAGTCATGAAAAAAAAGCACTACAAAAAAGTTTTTAATAAAGAGCGATGAATACATTTTTTTATGGAACATGCAAATCATTCATTACATTATGAAGCGAACAACAAAAAAGTATGAAAACAAATTTTTGGGACTACTATAACATTAACAAATCTTTCCTCTAAAAAATGTGTTAAATTGTGAACAATATTGTGATAGTTTATCAAATATTTTAGGAAAAAATATCTTCCTGAACATACGGTAATACTTCAAGAAATTTCAGAAAATTGACCTACTCTATGTGGAAAATCAAACATAATCTTTGGGACGTTTTCCTACATTCAGTAGGAATCAATCAATTTCCCAAATTGTGGGGAATATTCCCAAAAATTTGTATAAATTACCAAAACTTTAGGGAAATTTTCCCCCAAATTGTAGGTATTATCTAATTTCCTAACATTTATGGAATTTTCCCCAATTTTTTAGGGAATTGTAAGGACTTTCAGGGAAATTTCCCCAAATTTTGGGGAAAATGATTTTCCCCAACAAAAATGTGGAATTTTCCCCACTAAAAAGTGGGGAAAATTCCCAACAAATTTTACAGTGTATTGCCCTACGTCCTCTTTTCTAACATCTTTCGCAGGCATTGGTCCATTTATAAAGTTTAATTTTTTCGAATTGTATTTATGGTTCTCGCTCGTTATCGTTATCTGTAGGTAATTGGTAATTACTAAAAAAGTATATATTGGATAAGAATCTTAAAATCTTTCTTGCGGCATCGTGTTTCGCTGTTTGTTTTGAGACAAAAGGTTCGCTACTTTTTGCATAATTGGTATGACCTTTAGATATTTCGCAAGTTATAACAAATATTTGGAAAGGCGATTTTGGTTGTAAAGTAACGATTTTATAATTTAGGTTAGAAAAGTTATATTCGATACTAATTTCATTCAATGTTTGCAATGGGCTGACTGATTAAGCTGGATTTATCCTTAGATCAGCTGGTTCCATTTTTACTGAAACATACAATATTTCTAAGATAGTAAAATTTAAATCTTATAATGAAAAAATAGAAAGTTTTATGTCAATGTTTGTTTTACCTGATTATGCTTATTGTTATAATAGAAAAGAAGTATATATTTTTAATTTTTGTATTTTTTCTTTTTTTGTTTATACTAAATTCATGCAAGTGCATGTAGTAGGAATATAATAATCATACGTAAAAATCTCGGTATGCTTGAGTAGTAGGAATATTTAAATTAGGTCGTATTTGATCGCTTATTTCATGTTTAATTGTGAAATGAGCGAAAATATTAGATTAGTGTTCAGTGTGAATGTATTGTATAATTTAAATGAAAAACTGTGTCATCGAACATTTTTGCTGATTTTACATGTGAGTGTTAATTTCGCTGTCTTGCTATTGTGCTATTGTGCTAGCTTGATGGTTTGGAAGGGCACAAGCTACACAAAATTTGTTAAGTTATCTTCAATTGTTCAAATATATTCATTTCCTTTCTCGATTTTTGGTAATTTTCCTACGATATCCATTGATATCTTTTCGAATGCGGTTCCTGGGGTATCAGTTATGACCATTGGATTTTTCGTTTTGACGCGTACCAATTTTTTAAGTTGACATTGTAAACAAAGTTGAATATATTTTTGTATGCCTATTCTCATGTTTTCCCAAAAAAAATGTTGTATTCTATTGTATGTTTTTGTCACTCCTTTGAGATCACCTAATGCTGATGAATGAGCTTCTACTAAAATTTCATTTTTCTGTTCTTTTGTGGGATATTGTGTGATTCATGAACAAATAATTATCTTTGTATTTGATTCTGAAAATACGGATTTAAGTTGGGTTAAGATTTCTTCCAATGGTATATTATTTACGTAACCAGTTTTAGCTATACTGATTGATTTTGAGTTTAATTTTCTAGCTATATTATGCAAAGAAAAAATTATTAACTTTATACTATTTAGTGTTTCTGCAAGATTTTCTGTTTCTTCTTCTTCGATAGGAAGGGCTATGTGATAATTTTTTCCTTTATGAATTTTTTTGGCAAGACCTTTCTGAAGGTTTGCAAACTTGGGTAATTGTTCGCGCTTCAATAATAATCCTGATCCATTACCTCGGGGTTCTCCATTCGTTGTAGTAAAGTATGCATAGTTATCTATTCTCATCGTAATTTTATCGCGGCAGTCTATTATATTTGGATGCTTAGTTGACGTTCCGACGGCTGGTTTATCCGGCGGTGGCTCTGGGGGCGGACGATTTTGTGCTGAATCTCCTTCATGTGTTTCTTTATTGTCATTTGTTTCTGGTAAATCTTCATTAAAATCGGGATTAATTTCATCTGAATTAAACAAATTTTCATTGAAATTTTCGTCATTTAAATTTTCATTGTAATCTTCTCAAAAAAATTTCTTCAGGATCGCTTAATTTTTCATTTTCGCTTGATTCACTGGAACTGAAAAAATAATCAGGATTTTTTGCGTTGCTATCTTCTTCTTCTTGAATTTTCAATTTCTTCTTTTTCTTACAGGATTTCTTCTTCTTTATATTTTCATCATAACTTGGATCAGAGTCTGAGTTGTCTGATGTATAATCGGGATTAACGTCCGTTTTTACTTCTTTGCCCTTTTTTTATTTCGTAATAATTTCTTTTCTTGGTCTTCCTCTCTTTTTTTTTTTTGCAAGAATAGGGATAAAGTTTTTTTGTTTTTAGTGTAGCCTTGCGTGGTCTACCTCGTTCTTTCCTAATAATGATTTCTTCTTGAGAGTCCTTTTCGTAATTATCTTCTTCAAAGGTTTCTTGAATATTTTCTTGTCTATTAACTGGATTTTTAGTTTCTTCAGTTTTATTTCTTGATTTTCGTCTTGTTACCATTGCGTGGCATTTTGATTCATTTATTTCATTTAGATTTGAGAGATCCATTTGATTTAGTAATACATAAATTCTTTCTTTAACTTGATTAAATAATTCTTCAGCGAGAATATCGTTTTCTTCATTTATTTTCATGTTAAAATTTGAACTTGAACTTGGATTGAGACTCGACTGTGAGTTTAAACATGAATAAGTATTTGATTTTGAGCTTGTATCAGTACTTGATTTAGAATTAGATTTCGAGTCTTTGTTAGTACTCGATTTTGAAACTGATTGTAGGTCTTTGTTAGAACTTGATTTTGAATTAAGTTTTTGGAAAAATTACAGAAGAGACGAACAAAGAATGAAAAGACAAAAGTTGTTCAACCAAAAAATTCCTACAAATTTGTTATAAACTCTTGATATTAAAATATATTAAAAATGAAAAAATTAAATTTATGAAAAAAGGACACAAGTTCAAATAAAATGTGCAATAACAGTTTTTTTAAAGGATTTGCAGTTTTTTAAATTATAAAAACAAGAAATGAAAATACTTTTGTTTCAATACCAATGCATTATATAAATTGTAATTATATAAATTTATTGAAATGATACATTTTTCAGGGTAGCTAAAAATAAAATGTAGGAAAAAATAATAGACAAATATTAAAATAATAATTGAAAATAAAATTTGTACTTTATTTTGTAATATCTAAATAAGCAGCCCCGGGCCGAGGTACAGAAAAATAAATGTAACATACATTTCATATAATAGAGTCGAACATAATTTTTAGAAAAGTTCGCACTTGCGGCAGGATCGAATGCGAAGCACGAGATACGTGATGAGAATGTGTTCGTTAAAGTCACAGGAGCTTCAACAAAAGAGAATTCACAATCATCAAATTACAGTTATCGATGCTTTGAACTTTCATTTTAAAAGGCCTGTGCACAACTGTGGTGGAAATACAAAGACCGAGCTATGCACAAATGTCATTGATGATGTATGTTGATATAATTGATAGTTTTCGAGATAAACAATAAAATAGCGTTTTAATGAAAAACCATTTCTACAGTGTATTTTTCGTAATTTCGAAATTTTTTTAAAAGCATATAGTACTCGCTGAGACGAAGACAATTTCTTTTGAAATTTTTTCAATTGGACCGTAATTTAATTTCTACAAAATTCGAAATAAATACAGACTTTCCACGTCAGCGGGGGGCTGGCAAGCTGCAGGTTTGAAACCTCGGCCGACCCCTCACACACAGGCGCACACTGGCAAACATCCTACTCAATAGAATTTTCAATTCAAGCAGTTACCTGCAGCTGTAAAATAAGGAAAATGGAAGCAAAAGATGAACTTTCAAATAGCTAATAGCCTATCATTGAAAACAGCGTACCTTCTTTTGCTGAATAAATTCGCTGGTACCAACGTGTCTACTTATTATGCAGTCGATTGAAATTAAGATTGTTTATGAAATTCGATGCAGTTACTAACGCTCGCACACACAGACGTGAAAATTCTGTATTTATTTCGAATTTTGTAGAAATTAAATTATAGTCCAATTGAAAAAATTTCAAAAGAAATTGTCTTCGTCTCAGCGAGTACTATATGATTTTTAAAAAATTTCGAAATGACGAAAAATGCACTGTAGAAATTATTTTTCATTAAAACGCTATTTTGTTGTTTATCTCGAAAACTATCAATTATATGATCATACACCATTCATGAAATTTGTGATTATCACACTTCTTCAAGTTATTATGAAAAAAATTTTCAAAAATTTCATAACTTTCCGACATATGGCATTTTTTATTTGAACATAGAAAATGTCAATTAATAACAAAACGACCAGGAATTTGTTATGTGCACCCGACATATTCGTAATCAGGAGAACATTCTGCACAAGAATCAATCATCAAATCTTACGGACCTAAAATAGATGCTCAAGTGCCCTTAGATCCCAGACTAAGCGCGTAGCGCGAGGTCAATACATTATCGAGCGCGAAGCGCGAGAAAAATACATTTTCGAGCGCGAAGCACGAGAACCGACTGTTGCGCACCCCAGAGGCGCTCGAACTTGCGAACGAAGCAAGACGCGCGCGTTGAGAATGTGCCAGCACGGCGGGCAGATTTTTTATATTGAAAAGCAAGTGTGACAAGCCAGCGGGGTACCTTTGTTTCTTGGAATCCTCCTCGTTTTTCCTCAGCATACGCTTCCAACATTTTGCTGAGGAATTTTGTTTCTTTTATTAAAGTGAATATAAGCTTGTTTAAAAAAATAATTCGCATATAATAGTTGTTCGATTTATTGACCCCATTCGCCTGTAAACTGATGAGAGAGATGAGCATTTTATAGACCAGTGTCAAAGATTTTCTTCCAGCAAGTAGTTGAATAATGGTTTAAGATCAAGTATAAAATAGTCATCTACAGGCGCGTTATGACGAGAGTATTAGGGTTTTGGATTCGTACTCCTCAGGGATCATAAATCTTAATTCTTTAAAAGCAAAACGTAAAGGTAAATAGTCACGTAAAAAATTGGTTAGAGGCTTTCCGAAGATTAATCAATTTAAATAAAAGCTGCATCAATAAGTCGAGTAATACATAGTTAGTTCTAAAATAAGTCGAGCCTATAAATATAAGTTTATATTTAGAGT
This sequence comes from Andricus quercusramuli, assembly GCA_932178445.1. Lineage (NCBI taxonomy): Eukaryota > Metazoa > Arthropoda > Insecta > Hymenoptera > Cynipidae > Andricus > Andricus quercusramuli. The sequence continues at coordinate 7,263 of CAKNXH010051595.1, read as the reverse complement.
CATAGCGCTTGCGCAACAGGAGTCCGTGAGCAGAAAACTAGTAAGTTTGACTTGAACACATCAGCGGTCGTATTCTCAATAACAGAAAAATTTATATTATCTTCAACATAAATTTATAAACTATGTAAAAAAATCAGTTGTTCAATTTATGCAATTTTTATAACAAACTTACATTTGATTGAACGAAGAAATACACACAGAAGCAATAATTTGAATTTTACAGCAAATATATTTTTAACCAACTAAAAATGGAGGGTTTGGATGTTTGGGGTCAAATCGCTGTTGAGACTTCACAGATGTACGTTTCGGAAGGTGGTGTAGTGAAAAGTCGATTCGCAAGTACAGTAAGTTTTTTTAGAAAGTTTATATGTATCGTAGCCACTTGATGTTGTGGCTGTCCATTAAGCATAGACATATTTTTTATGCTAGTTTGTGTAATTGTGTTTAAAATTGATAATTTAGGATTTTCTATAGAAAGGTGACTTCGATCGCAGTGTTTTGCGTGTCAAAAAAGTGGTTAATGTACAGAAATTGTGTTAGTATGGGAAATGCGCCTTATACTTTTTCTCAGGCAGGAATTTCTTATAGTTTACATACGCAACAAGATGGGAACTTTCTTCGTTTTTTAATTAATCGAATGTCCACTATTGGTGCTTTCCGTGAATGCAGAAGGATCCTGGCTCTGTCACAATGTTGAAAAAGTGTTTCCATCTCTCTTACTCTCATGGACTTTTCCACGTGCAAGCAGTTGCCAACAGTGGCATGAAAGCATCTTACAGTTTCTCGCTACAATGTGTTTTGATAATACGTTCAGTGGTTCAGAAAGTTTGATAATAGTGCAGGCGCACTGTGAAGAAGGATCATTTAGTGTGTTAATTGACACCTAAAATTTGACTTCAGAGTTTTGTAGTTTCGGTATGTAGAATAGAATGAATAGAATGTAGCGTATATGTTTGAGTATATTAGTGCACCAAAGCGCGCGTCTCAGTTTCACTTTTTTTCAGTTTTTTATATTTGTGTTCAATTTACGTGGAAGTGAATGAATACACAAGAAAATAAAGCTCCCAAAAATGTTTCTAAATGATGTGAAATATTTAATTTTTTTATAACATTCTTAAAACGTCTTGAGTCAGGCCAAAGCATATAAAAGACTTCGGGATAAATTAGTAATAATTTAGAGAAAATTTCAAATGAATTCACTCTCTAAATCCGAATTAGTAGACATTTTACTAATTCAATAAGTAGCATTGTATCTGACTGTTAAATTAGTAATTTTATCACTTTCTACTATATTAAATTGTAAGATATATGTTACTAAATGAATTAGTGAGGGTATTCTACTAATCTGTTTAGTAGTAACAACTTACTAATTAGAAGAGTAGAAATGAATTGCTAAGGAAACATAATTTAACAATTTTTAAAATACATTCTGCTGTTTTTTGAGTTTTAATTAAAAAAGGTTAATGTTTTGTCAATACACCATCTATTTCTCCAATGCAGCTTAAATGTGAACTCGTGAAATTGGTTAGAATAACTATAGTTATTGTTCGTTCCCAAAATGTTCCGGAGTTTGTGAATAAGTGGATTCTGATGGCAAGGAGGGGGTTATAACAGCAATTGATTTCAGGCTGAATCTTTTATCTTAGCTTCTTTAAAATGGGTAAGATTTCGTTTAATATTAGTAATTAGGTGAATAGTTTAAAGGGAACTGGGAAAGTGTCGTTGAAGAAAGTTAGGTTAACTAAAATTTATTTTCAGAAAAATTCAAGACCTTCGAGGAATACAGTGTGCAAGAATTGGCTAAAATACTTGAAAACCACTTAGATTTAGACACTGTCACGAAACTAGAAGGTATAAAAAGCAAATATTCACACATGAAAGTCGACGTACCATATCGTGATCAACTAACAGTTTGAGAAAGGCTCTATTTTTTATCTCTAACTTGCAGAAAACTCACTCAGCATACATTAAAAGATACATAGATGTTCAAAATTTTTTTTAAAATCAATTTACAACTTCTGAGTCGGATTTTTGTTTTAAAAAATTTCATTTAGTTGTTGTTACGGATGAAGAGGTTGTTTTAAAGAAGATTTTAAAGTATATTTTTACGTTTTAAACTTACGCTTTTAAGGCATCCCTTATAATCATCAGATCTAGTTTTACTAAGGCACACAAATTATTATTTAACCTAAATTTTAAACAGAATCTAACACTCTTTTGTCTTCAAAAAATTCTTTTTTGAACCACCTTACTGTTAAACTGCGGATACGTTAAAATAAAAGTATCTACATAATTTAAAGCGTGCAAATTTTAATTTAGTGTATTTAATTTTTTTAATTAAAATGCATCTATCATAATTTTGTTTGAAAATTGATCGTTTTTAGTTCAATATTCAAATATTCATCTTCTTCATTGATAATTCAACAGCTTGTTTGCAATTTTTTCTCTCGCTTGACTGAAAAATCTTTTCAAGTTGAAAATTCAACTCATTTTGGAAAGTAGTCTTTTTGTCGAATTCAACTGTTTCTGATTAAAAATTAATATTTTTATGCCAACTACTCAATTTTCGTTCAGAATTAATCTTCTTTGGAATACAAATTTAATTAATGAGTTAAAAGCTGAACTCTTTTGTTTAAAATTAATTTTTTTGTGCAAGATTCATCATTTTAATTAAAAATGTATCTCTTCGGTTAAAAAGTGAGCTATTTTGTTGAAAATTCGTTTTTACTTTAACAGAAAATTAGTTCTTATTGAAACTGAAAAGGTAATTATTGAAGTCGAATATTCCAACATTTTATTGAAAAATCCATGTCTTCAGTTTAACATAATGTAAAATTTTAAATGAAATCATTCAATTTCAGGTGGAAAAATTATAATTTTTAGTTGAAAAATCAACTATTTCAGTCAATGGTTCACCATTTTAGTTGAAAATTCAACACTTTGGCTAAAAATTTGCTTTTTTTTCTGGAAAATTAATTTTTTAAACTGAAAATTCAATTATTTGGTTGAATGTTTGTCTTTTTCAGTTGAGATTTCTTCTATTTTCTTCAAAATACGTATTTTTTGTATAAAATGATTCTTTATGTTTCTAAATTAATCTTCTTGTTTGAAACTTTATCTTTTTGGTGGAAAATGTAAGTATTCCAGTTAGGTATTCATAATTTTAGTTGGAATGTCATCTTTTTGATTGAAGATAATAAACTACTTGGTTAAAAGTTACACTTTTGTTAAAAATTCATTTATTTCAGTAAAAGATTCATCATTTTAGTTCAAACAGTTTTTTTCTCTGGAAATTAATTTGTTATGTTCAAATTTGTTTAAATTATTATTCAAATTCATAGACTTCATAGACAAATTTAAGAATTGATTGATTATGTTTTTAGTATTATTTGGTTATTTAAGTATTTAATGGTGCTAATATATTTGAGAATATTTTGTAATATAATTTGTTAAAGATTCCTAAATTAAAAATATTGATTAAATCCCCAGAAACTGAAAAAAACTTTATAATAAACTCGCGAAACTGAGGACTTTTTCCGAGTCGATTGCAAAAAGAGAAATATTTGAATGGCTCCGTACTATAAAAAATCATTTAACAAAAAACTTGACATATCTGGATAGAACTTGGAATATCCGGAATCAATCAAAGACAAGTGTACAACTGTGAAGCCGTACATTGTATGGTGCAAACTTACAAAGCTCTCCACCAAGCATTATATTATATTTTAATAGTTTTATCTAGCTAAAGGAAAAACAGTTACGACTTCGCAGTTGTTTTTGTCTTGTAAAACCTTTTAAGATTATTAATATTCTAGTTTTAATTATTACAATAACATGTTTTCAATTTGGATTGAACTAACTTGTTTTTTAATCGGACCTAATTCGACTTTAATAATAGAATAATATATTTGAATGAACTCCTCTTCGTTGAAAAAACAGTTTTTAAATTTACTTGAGACTACCCTTTGAAATCGTAACCAGCAATACATTTACCAATTCATTTAGTAGTAGCATTATACCAATTCCTTTAGTAGATATAGTTACTAATTCATTTAGTCAGTTATTCTTACACATTGAATTAGTAGATTCTTACTAATTACCAGTAAACGAATCGGCGCTATTTGAATTAGTAGAAAACTACTACCAATTAGTAGTTTTCTACTAATTCAGATTTAGGGAGCAAATTTATTGCAAAACATATTTGAAATTCTCTTCAAATCTATGGGAACCTACGAAATCCCTCACTTCTTGTGAATAAATTCTTTCCAATTCATCAGAATATTATAAAATACCGTGAAATTATATGAAATTTTATAATTATATTATTTTCTGAAATCCTGAAAAGTTCATTATAATACCTTGGGAGCTTTCAAAACCCATTAAAATAATTGAAATCTTTAGAAATTTCATAAAATTAATTCAAAAGTTTTGAAATATATTTAATCCTTAAAAGTATTATGAAAGAGTTTCATATATTTCGAAGTTTCAGGAAATTCTTTACAACCCCATGAAACTTTGTTCATATCGCTTGAAGTCATGAAAAGCATTTTTGTTATTAAACATTTTATTGTACCTTGTGACTTTTTTCAAAAATTCAATTTGTTTATTTTTAATGTCATTTTTAACGACCAAAACAAAAGCGACGCAGTCTATCAAGAAATGATTAATAACAAATTTTCAGCTCCATTTTGGGTGAACAACTGTTGTCTCATTATTTTTTTTGTAGCTTGTGTCGTTTGCCGAGAAATTAAATTTTTTTATTTTGATTTTGTTTTCTACGAACAAAACAAAAAGTACGCATTAGCATTATTTTTTGTGCGATCAAAATTTGAATTATTGATTTTTCGAAAAAATTAAAAAAGTTTTTATAATAAAATTGTATAGCTTCTAAAAAGGAACGGTTTTAAATTCCTGACTTTTTTCATATCGCGCACTGTTTGGCTTAAAAATTTCATTTTCGTTTGTTTTTTTGAATTTTGTGAATGCTATAATTCGACCATTTTTTTATCGAAAAAAGTCGTGAAGATAAATTGTTCGACTTTCCGAGTACAACGCATAGCCCATACAATTTGTTAATCTTAAAAAATAGTCTAAAAAATCTTAAAAATGTTTTAACTTTTTGAATTTGTAGCCATAATAGCTGGCTAACCAACTCTTTCTTTCTTTTTATGCCTTAAAAACGTGTACCAAAGCTCAATCCAATCTGATCATTTTTTCGAAAGTTATCGTGCCTACAGACTACAGTATACAGGCTACAGACTACAGACTACAGGCAGACAGACACCTTCATAAAAATCGTTTTTGTCTGACTCACGGTGTCTCAAAACGTGGAGATTTGATGAAAACCGACAAAGTCAAATTTTACATAAAACTAATACCTTATCATTAGGATGATAATGTAAAAATTGAAGAAAATTCAGAAATAGGTATAGAAAATAATTCAATAGGCCCAAGGGCTAATTCATTGAAAGAAACGTGACTAAAATGATCTACTCATTTCTAAAAGCGGTTATAGTGACTTTATCTTCAAAAAGTGGCTAATACGTGGTTACAGGAAAAAAGTGACTGGAAGTGACTGTTTGGTAGTCCTTAAAGTTCTTCTTACAGAAATTCACAGACTTTTGCCATTTTCCTATTATCATCTCAACAAGAAGGTATTGGTTTTATGAGATAAATTATTTTCAGGGATTTCATCAAATGTCGACGTTTCAAGGCCCCCTGAGTCAGAAAAAATAGTTCTTACGTCAGTGTCTGTCGTTGTCGTCTTTGTAGTTGTTGTAGTTCCCTGCATATCGGATAACTTTTGGAAGATCACTTGGATTGGATTGTGCTTTAGCATACTTTGTAGAGGTGTGAAAAGTGAGGAAAAGTTCGTTAGCCAGCTATTTTGGATAAAAATTCAAAAATTGAGAGCATCTGGAACATTTTTGAGACCCTTAGCAAGTCCTACAAGGTTATCATAAAAACTTTTCTTATTATCTTCAAAAATCGAAAATTAAAATAATGTTCGCACAAAAATGATGAAAAATCAAAAATTATATTTTGCGGTCAAGCTATGAAAGATACAAGGAAATTTGATTATTAATTGTTTTTTAATAGGATGCGTAGTTTTTATTTCAATCGTAAACAATAACATTGATATAAAAAAATTAAATTTTTTGAAAAATAGCACAAGGTACGGAAAGGAGGACGCAAGGTACTCCCAAAAAGGTCTATACATGTTTTATTCATCATTTTTTGATAGAACGCGCAGTGTTTGTTTTAATCCTAAATAAAAAATTTAATTTGTGGACAAACAACATGAGCTTTTTTTATTTAAATCGTAAAAAATAACCTTAAAGATAAACAAATTAATATTTTGGAAAAAGGACACAAAGTGCAATAAAATGTTGATCAACTTAAATTTTTTTATAGGATGCTCACTTTTTTTAGTTATGAAAATAAGATAATGACAACACATTTGTTAGAATATCAATGCATATTATGAATTGCAATAATGTAAATTTATTGAACTGATGCAATCTTCAGGGTAGCTGAGAACTAATATTAGTGCAAAAGAAGAAACAAATATTGAAACAACCCAGTAAAATTTAAATTTTTATATATTATTTTGCAATACCTGAATAAACATTCCCTGAATTCACAATCACCAAATCACAGTTGTCGATGCTTGACATTCAATTTAAAAAGGTATGTGTTTAAATATGGGGGAAGTGCAAAGCGTAAGATCCAACAGATGCGCGCGATAGGCGCGCAATGAGAATGTGCCCGCGCAGCGGGAAATTTTGTGTTTAACATGTCTCACTTTTCCCTTATTTTCAAGGTTAACCTGACCTGCGTTCACCCTGGTAACTCTGGTTTCATTAGGAATTATATACACTGAAAAAAAAAACTTATTTGAATCAAAGGAAATTTCTTTGAAATGAAATGAATAAAAAAAACTTAAAAAAAAAAA
>CAKNXH010051592.1:3617-28653 GCA_932178445.1 Andricus quercusramuli | reverse complement strand
GGCTCGAATTTGATATACCAACTCCTTTTCGATGGATTGCCGGGACTCTATGAACCGAAATTAGACCAACGATAGGTCATTCGAAGTTATTTAATAACCTTTTGGATGGTTCGATTTATTTTTTCATATCATCAACAAGTTTTTTTTTAAATAAGGATTTTCCAAAAAACGAGTTTTTCGAAAATCGGTAAATGGTGGCTATAATTTGATATACCTATAAAAGCATCGAAGTACATGAAAAATAAGCAAGTTTGCGATATGAAAATATTTATTAATATTATTTATGATGATACAAAGTATAATCGAATCTGATATTTGACATTCTGAAATCCGCAAAGAAGACAAATTGGACAATAAGTGTTGTTACACACACTACACTCGTCATAGCCAGGATCACATGATTGGACACTAAACAAGCACAGACATACACACACATACGTGCATGGATACATGAACCCATTTTTTTAACATTCTGAAAGCTGAATAATGTCTAACTGTGATTTTCTGGTATATCAAATTCGAGCCACCCATGGTATATCAAATTAGAGCCACCTGGTACAAAATGTTCAGGTTTAAAAAGCATAACCCCTGAACAGAAGCATCTCCATATCTACCAAGCAATACTATTCTACTAACTCTACTTCACTACTACATACAAAATTTATTGGAAAAACTACATTCCCGAAATAATGAATAGACATTTAAGACTTCCCTGTAATGAACACTGTCACCAACCTAGTACATGTTTTAGGTTTCCAGAAATCCAGGTGGCTCAAATTCAAGCCCTATATCAAATTTGAGTCATTTCCTCTACAGATAGATGAACGTTTATTTTTCAGCCTGCTGGCCTTAAAAAATTGACTTGCTTACACATCCATTTTTACAGAATTTTCTTAAAACTAACACTTAAAAACTAACATCCATCCATTCCTTATCTCTAAGCCGCACGCTCGCATCGCCTTGCCTTCCTCTCTTCGCCTCGCCTCGCTCGCATGTCCCTACTTTTTCGCATTGCCTCGCTTGCCAACCTCTGTTTTCGCAGCTAATACCTATTACTTATCTACTATTTACAATATATACATCTTACTTATATCTACTTTCTCTCCTATTTACAATCTTTCCTTCTCAACTCATCTTCCTCCTTCCTTCTCTTCATCTCCATCTTACCCAACACCCCCTTCAACCATGCTACTGCCCTTTTTTCCCCCTTTTCATGCAACAATGCCTCCACGCTTATCTCACTTCGTTCCACCTACCCGCACTCCTCCAACCAGTGCTCCACTCTTGCATCCCCCTTTCCGCACAGTTCACACATCCTCTTCTCCCGAGAGAACCAGAACCTATTGAAACCCTCCATACACCCACACCTCATCCTCGCTATAAGTTCCTGACTTACTTTCTCTCCTTTCACACACAAATATTGCGCTCTTGCCCTTGGCATAATCCACACATAGTTCCCGTTAAATCTTGACTCTCTCATTCTCTCTTCCCCTTCTGTCTTCTCTCTCTCCATGCTGTTTTGCTTAACCAAGTCGTAAACCTTCCTTCCTTCCTCGTGCATCCTTCTTACTTCATCCTTCTGCAGTCCATTCAATCTAAAATACCGTTCCCTCTCCGCCTCCATCTTCCCACCCCCTCCCCTGTTCTCCTTCTCCCACCAACACTCCCTAACCAGCCTACTTCCCCCCTCTTCCAAAAATTTCTCCTCATATTTACACGCCCTGCTGCCACCTAGAATCCCTACGCTCCTTCTCCCCGTCTCCCTCCTGACAATATAATTAGGCGTGTTCCTTGCCAACCCCAGGGTCCACTTTACATACCTCTCCTGCGTTCTATTCACCTCTTCACTTTTCTTCCACCCCCACACCTCTATCCCATACAATAGCACACTCATCACTAGTGAATCAAACAATTTCATTCTCCTTCCAAAATCATCTGCGAATAACTTCTTTCCCAACCCCCACACCTGCCTCATCACCACATTTGCCCTCCTCACTCTCTCTTTTATGTGACCATCCACTCCCCCATTCCTTCGAAACACGAAGCCCAGGTACACAAACTCTCGCTGGTTGCCAGAAACACTATGTCATCTGCATACGCTAGTGACCCAATTCTAACCCCTCCTATCCTGACTCCTCCTACCACCCCGGCCTCCAGCTTACTTTCCATATCCGCAATTAGAATCGCAAAAAGCGTTGGGCTAAGTGGACACCCTTGCCTTAGACCCCTATCCATCCAGAATCCCTCCGAAATCCCCTCCCCTCCTCTTACCTTGTCTTTAGTCTCTTCATATATCTCCCTTACCCTTTCAATTAGGCCTCTTTCTGCTCCCCTATCCTCCATTGCCTCCCACAACCTCCCCCTATCCACCGATGCAAACGCGCCTTTGAGATCCACAAAAAACGCGTACACTCTCGTCCCCTTCTTCGCTGGAATGAATCTTTGAAAAACTCTCTCCACTCCTCACTCCCTATCTTCTCGCTAATCCCCAGCCTACGCTTCCTAAACCTATTTATTATCTTCCAGACGTCCTTCCTTCTCGCATTACCCTCTTTCCACTTCTTGTACTTCCTCTTCATCTTTTCACATTCCCTATCCTACCACGGCTTCACCATTCCTTTCTTCTTCTTTCTAAATACCTTCTTTTGCACACAACCTTTCACCTTCTCTTTCAGATTCTCCCATATCTCTTCCACCGACTCCCCTTCAAAGCGTACCTTTCCTAGCTGCTCCTGATACTTCTTTATCGCGTCCCTCGTCCATGTCACCCTCTCCCCTATCGAGACTTCTTCCCTGCCTTGCGTTCCGCCACCCTCACCTCTTATCCACAGACTCAATGGCTGATGGTCTGATTCCACCCTCCCCTCTACTGCGAATTTTTCCGTCTCCTCCCATCCTTGCATATTCATGACCACATAATCTATCACCGATACTCCCACCTTACTTACATATGTGTATTCTCCCTCTTCGTCCCCATTTGCCATACCATTCGCCACTGCCCACCCTCTATCCTCCATCCAGTCCCTTAGAATCTCCCCCTCCTTATTCATTACATTATCCTTCGGTTTCCTCTCGAAGCTCTCCCCTTCCCTGTAAAGTCCACCTTCGCCCCCCATTCTCGCATTAAAGTCCCCACCCAGTACCACCATACCCTCTTCTCTTCCGCCCAGCAGGTTTTCCACTCTTTCTTTAATTCTTTCCATCCCATCCTTATTGTCCTTATTGTATCCTCTTCCTCTCCATGAACTTTTTCCTCTAATCCCCCTCTAACCCCGGTTATAATTCCCCCACTGGCCCTTCCTTTCGTCTTCACTCTGACCGTCTCCTGAAGTCTCCACCTGTACCCCCTTGGTAGCTTTGGCTCTATTCTATCCCATTCCTTTCTTTCTACCCACGTCTCTACCAGTCCTCGTCCTTCTTTACCCCTGCTACGTTCCAGTACAGCACCTTCACTACTCCTCAACCGTGCGTTACCCCCACCCCCCTACTTCCTACGAAACAAATCCCCCTGCACTTCCTTCAAAACCTCTCTCTCCTCATCCCACACCCAAATCTTCCTGTCTACTCTTATTTTCTGATATCCTACCTTCGCCGATCTCCCTTCTCTCCTCTCCCTCCTTGCCCTGTCATAAAGTATTCTCTGTACATCCCTTTCCTTTCTCGTCAAATCGTGATCTATGAAAACTCCCTCATCCTGTATCTTACTCTTATTCCGCATTACCCCCAACTTTTCTTCCCAGCTCTCCAACTCCACAACCGCCACTTCCTTCTCTTTCCTCCCCTCCAACTTAATTTTCCCTACCCTGCCTTTAACCCACCCTATGCTCTGTAGCAGCTCTTCCACGCCCACCCTTTCTTCTCCACTCTTTAGCTTCAACCCTCTTATCTCCTGTCTGCCTTCTCTTTTCTCTCCATTCTCGACTCCATTGCCCTTATCCGTTCCCTATCCGCCCTCTCCTCCTTTTCATTCCTACGCTCTCCTACTTTATCTTTTATCATATTCTCTACCCATTTCTACGCCATTTCCTCTATATATTTATATATTTGGTTTCGGTTTCGATTCCTTTGGAATAGAACCGAAGCGCATATGACAAAGCCACCAAACGCGCCTTCAGGTTGCGGATGGAAAGTCCCTGTACCAAGGGTTTCTGCTGAATATGCTGAATACCGGGCGACCTCTCAGAGTATCAGCCTTATCCTAGCACGCGGGACTCCACAAGGATGGACGAACCCTTTCCCTAGCTGCTCGTGGGAACAACAATGAAACCACCAAGACACCAAAATTTTGTAGCTGCGGTTCTAAACAATCGAACGCGCAGAGCACCCGACAATGGGTCGGCAAACAATGCCGATCGTCCTAGAGTTCGGGGTGCTGGAAATAATTTAGATGGAAACACGAAGACGAACCGGCGAAACGCCCACATTGAGTGGACGGATCAACTTAAGAATGACGTGCTAGACTGCTACGATGCCAGCATTATCCCTGTTCGCGGAGGCTTTATGGCACGTATGCACACTCTGTGGTGCCAGAAACACCCAGAGCTTCAGCACGTTTCGCATCAGTCTTTGCGAAATCAAGCCGACTACCTCCAGAAAAATGGAAATGTACGCGGAGCTCTTCCTCAACCGCTGCTTGAACAAGCTGCAGACGAAGATGAAACGACATTAAGACCAACCGCAGAAAGCAGGCACCTTCTGGAAGATGATCGCAATTTCAGTACAAGGAGGAACATCAACATGCAAGTTCCTCTTAAGCCCCAAGATCTGGCTGAAATGGATGACTCCCTTCGTGAAGATATCTCGCAAGAGTCCGACCTCTGGACCATCAATTGCTCAGGTTATGGTACTGCGAGAACTTTGGCTGATTCAAATCGAAGGCTAAAACCGACGATGGATCAAAAGAACAAAAGACGCTTGCATCAACTGAACAAGACAATTGGATGGGCAAGACAAAATGCATCCCGTGTTCAATGTGTGATTGATTACATAACATCTGGTCGACCGTTTACGGTGAGGGTTCGAAAGTTCGCCCAAGAACTAAGTATCTTGAATCACACACTAAACAACTCAAAGCTGCTGACAATCAAGCAGCATATTGTTGACAAAATACGGCTGTTATCTGACGCAAGGAGGAGAACACAGAAGAGGGAGAGATGGATCAGGGAGAATCAACAGTTTTTCGCTGACCCATCGCGCCTCTTCAGTGATCTCCCTGTTTCTGTGAAAAATCCACCCAAGCCCAAGGAGGTAGAGTCTTTTTGGAGAGAGGTATACAAAATCCCGAAAACACTGGAGTTGAAAGAAGATACTGACAATATCATCCGCTTAAAGGAGTTTTGCGACAACCTTATAAAATCTGAGGAGGAATGTCCATCAGTCACTGCCGAAGAGGTGAAAAAAGCACTTAGAGGCACGAAGAACTTTTCCGCTGCTGGACCGGATTGTATCAAGAACTTTTGGTGGAAGAAGTTTACTTCTATACACCAACATTTGGCCCGCATATTTACCTCATATTTAAAGTCGGAGACTCCCATTCTGCAGTGGCTGGTGTTTGAACGCACTATACTCCTGCCGAAAAAAGGCAACTTGTCCAACCCAGAGAATTACAGGCCAATAACTTGTTTGAACACACTGTATAAGATCTTTACAGCTCTCCTAAACAACAGGATTGTTCGACGAATTGAGCCTGTATGGCGAGAGATGTACGAACAACGTGGCTCAAAAAAAGGTGTAGCAGGCTGTCGAGAGAACCTGCTAATTGGCAGGTGTGTCTGTAAAGACGCTGCAGCGGATCAGCGCGTCCTGTTAATGGCCTGGATTGACTACCGGAAAGCTTTCGATTCAACCTCTCATAGATTCATCATCTGTATGTTGGAAAGCTTGAAGGTACATCAGCACATAGTGAGATGCGTAGAGAGATTGATGCTTCTTTGGAAAACTAGATTTACTATCTCATCTAGAAATTATCTTGTGATAACGAACAAAGTCACCTTCCAGAGGGGCGTCTTTCAAGGTGATTCCATGAGCCCTTCGCTTTTTTGCATCAAACTTCTGCCTCTATCTCCCGCACTACGAAATTCTCCTGGATACCTCTGTGGCGACACTAATCAGTGCGAGCATAAGGTCACTCATGTATTTTATATGGATGACCTGAAGATCTATGCCTCTGGTAAAAGCAAACTTCAATCTGCTATAAATATCGTCAAGAACTACATAGGAGAGATGGGAATCGACTTTGGTTTGGACAAGTGTGCCAAAATTCATCTGAAGAAAGGAAAGATTACTGGCGTTCCCAAGGACCCTGCTCTTGTGATATAAGTGTTATTAGACATATTAACACTGGAGAGACCTATACATATCTGGGCGTGCCTCAAAGCCGCATTCAGGACGTAACATCAGTGAAGAGGTCTCTCCGAAGCAGATACGAGCATCTTCTTCGACAGATTTGGTCTTCCAATCTTTCGGCGTTGAACAAGGTATCTCCGACTAACATGCTTGCCGTCCCGGTTCTACTCTACTCGTTTGATCTGGTTCAATGGACGAAGAACGAGCTTAAGGCCCTTGATGCCATCACTCGTAAGAGCATGCATATGCATAAAAGCTTGCATATCAGTTCGTCAGTTCCGCTATTATACGTTTCACACCGTCAAGGCGGACGCGGACTTCTGAATCTCCAGTGTCTCCATAACCGAATTGTTCTAAGTACAGCTTACATCGTTGCTAATGGCAGAGATCCGCTCCTCAGAATGGTCAAGAAGCACGAGATGATTGGCGAAGGAGCGTTCCTTTACAAATTCGCGGAGCAAGCAGCACAGACCCTTGGCCTGAATTTTAACATCAGAAGTGAGGAAAGTGCATTTCTCCATCTAGATGCTTCACATCTAAAAGCCGAAGTAAAGAAAGCAGAGGTTGGAAAATTTCATCAAGAGCTACTTGACAAGCATATGCACGGAAACTTTTCACAGAAATGTAGAAAAGCAGACCTTGTCGAATGAGCAAACGTTTGTTTTCCGCAAATCATCAGGGCTCAATTCAGGTACAGAGGGTTTTATTTTTGCATGCCAGGACGGTGCCATTTCCACCTTAGCATACCGTGCCCACATTTTGTGTCATGAAGTCCCCAGTGATAGGTGCAGAGCGTGTCATGCACACGCTGAGTACGTAAAACACATACAATCTGGGTGTCCGACCCACGCAGGAACGACGTACATCTATAGACACAATGCGGCCCTAAGAGTACTTTATTACGATCTTTGTCGCTCTTACGGTGTTGGTCGCGACCCTGCCCTGCCGAACGCTCCAAGGGATATAGAGTCAATTATCCGAAACGAGAAGTGCCAAATTTTTTGGAACTACGAGTTTCGGGCAGCAGTCTCCGTTCCTCACTCGAGACCTGACATTGTTCTCCAAGACATCGAGAAACGAACTATATTCGTGATCGAATTGTCGGCTCCGTCCGAATACAACATCACTGCAAAGGTGAAAGAAAAGGAAGAGAAGTATCAAGACGTTAAGAGAGAGCTGCAACGACTGTACCCAAAGTATTCGGTGCGAGATGGATGCAGAAAGCTGTCATCCTTGGGTCGCTTCGTGTCCTCAGGGCACACGAGGGTTTTGCCGGCCTGTTGTTGTGAGTTCGTCATTCCCTGTGACCACCCTTCTCACGGATGTGAGACGTGGCCATAGGTGTAATTTACCGCGGTTTTACTGGGGGCTATTGACCTTTTTTTATATGGCGGTTGCTCTTAGTGGGACCCTGCGGTGGTTGTTTAACTATTTTTTTAAATTATATATATATATATATATATATATATATGAGGAAGGTTAGACTATAGAATTACCATTATGTTTTTGTGCGTACAATAAGTGAAGAATGTGTCTCTCGCGTGTCCTCCGTCCTTTCCTTTCTTCTGATATACAAAGCAGGATAAACGTAGAAGCCCCATCCTCCTGTATTGTTATAAGTCGGACTTTTTTTCGTGCTGGAAATGACGGCGCAGTGATATAGAAGTTACTTAACTGTGCAGTGTGTTTTATTTGAGAGGCGTTCTGTGAAGTATCTAGTCTTCCACTTTGTTTTTAACGGACTTTATTTGTGCAAAGTTTAATGATTCCCGTAGCGAAAATTACTGTCCCGCTTAAGAATCCTTCCTGAATTATATTCAATTCGCGTAGAAAAAGCTTTGTAGAATTTACAAAAACGTACCTTTGTAATCATTACGGATTTTTTTTTTAATATCCGCCACATCGTAACAAATTCTCTAATTCCCCAAGTAGAAATTTATTCCGTGTGCAGGAAACTTGCGGAAAAAAGCGGGTGTGCCTATCACAAGATATCCCGTCATGATTTTAATGCATATGTCGACACATGCCCGCCCAATCTTGGACCCTCTAACGAAGATCCCGCCGGGATCCCATCGATTTGTGTTGACTGCGTAACCGAGTCTTATCTGGTCACTGTATAGTACTTGCGCTGATGAGACTCTTTAAGATGAAAATCCATTTTTACACGGTTCCTATCCGTCGAATGAAACCAGAAATAAAATACTCGACGTTCACGAAGAGAAGTTTTTACCCGGGTTCTACTAGGTCTCTACAACCGGAAAGTTTGTTTCTATCCAGTACATCCCCGGTCTTTATTTCCAGATACCAAATTAGATTAACACCCAGGTCTCATCCGATCACTGTACGGTACTTGCACAATCAATGTACTTGTACGAAACAAACGCAGCTGAAAATTCCTGTACAGGAACCTGTGCAGGAACCTGACAGGTTCCTTCGCAGGTTCCTGGTACACCGATTCCTGCCGCGGATCCTGCGAGGGAACTTGCGCGCATAACTGTCTAATCTTCCATAAGGGGTCGTACATAAATTACGTAACACTTTTTTTGGATGAGGGGGGTCTAGCTTATTGTTACTTAATGGTCAAAAACTACAGGGAAAAGTCGGAAAAAGCGTTACATAGGGTGGGGGTGGGGGGGGGGGGGGTTAAAATTGTCGGAAAATTGCGTTACGTAATTTATGCACGACTCTCAAGTGCCAGAAAGTTGTGGTCTTTTCTGTGTAAATGCTTAATTTTGCTTTAACTTTTTAGCCATGAAGAAATTATTCACATTTGTCCAATCCAATTGTTAAACCCGCATTTTTTATTTTATCTTATACAATTTCCAAATATTTTAAATGTTCTTCAACAATTTTTGAAACTATAATTATGCCATCGAGATAACAAAGTACATGTGGTTTTAATTCTGGTGTTATTATTTTGTCCATCAGGCGCTGGAATGTAGAAGGAGCATTTGTTAATCCAAATGGCATTCTCTTGAACTGATACATGCCTTTGTCCGGAACAGTAAACGCTGTAATTGGTTTTGATTCTTCGTCCAGCGGTATAAGGTGATGTGCTGATCGAAGATCAATTTTGGACATGTATTTTGCCGACCGTAATGTGTCTAAAATTTCTGACATTATAGGAATTGGGTACAAGTCCTTCTTGTTTATTTTATTTACTTTTATAAAATCTAAACAAAATCTATATTTTCCATTTGGTTTTTTGATCATGACTATTGGATTTGACCAGTCGCTATTGGATGGTTCTATTATTTTCTCTTCTAAAAGTCTATCTACTTCCTCATTAGGGTGGATCGGTCTTGCATGTATAAATTTTTTTTTTCAATTGCTTTCGCGGGGTGCGGAAAAGATGCTCCATAGGAATGCAATTAAAATTTATTATTAACATTTTTCGATATTTTGCATTTTAATACTGCCACAAACGGGTTAAAATTTCTAAAAATATCTAAAAACGTACGAATTCTCTAAACTCAATAAAAAAAGGGTTTTTCAATTATTCCTCATGTCACACCGTAACTAGATGGCGAGAGTTTGTGCTGCCATCTAGCGGAGTATGTCGTAGAAGTCTTCCAGTCAACACGGTGGCTAACCTATCTGCCCTTTACTCGTGGAACCGTGGAGCACGCACCTAGTATGTATTAAGCATTTAATATGTAAGACTATTGTAAGTATTAAGTTAAATGCGGAGACAACTTGGTTTTTTTAGAGCCTAGGCTGCAGTATACATTGTTCTTTCGCAGTTGTGTATTTTTTCGTTAGCGCAGTCCACTAACAATCAAAATAGTAATGACTTTACGTAGTAGTGACGCGAAATCTCCTATATTTGGTTCTGGGAGTGAATTACCATCAAACTTGTTACCTACTTATGAAGACATCATGATATTATTTACTTTAAGATCACATTGCTCGAAGCAAAAACAATATAAAGACTTAGTGCACAACACTAGTGAAATTGTTGCAGAAGCCGTAGAAGAAATATGGCAGAAAGCATCAATACCTATTGTAGAACATCGCACAATTTTGGCACGGATTAAAGCTTATCACGACAAGTATCGAAGTCTGCTTAAGCCGTATACAAGTCGAAAGGACGTCGAGAGTTATAAAAACAAGCTACTGAAACTCAAAGATGATAGCAAGGTGCTCTTTGATATTTCAACATGTAAATGTAGTACATTTGATGAATGTAGTTGTGAAAAAAATCGAAAAGTACCTTTTAAAGAAAGAGAATTTTTGAGTGATCAGCGCAATGATAGAAAAATGATCATTGGTTCTTTGGATAAAAGCTCCACAAAGAAAAATGAGAGCAGAATTTCAAGGAAACTCAAACGAAAATCATTTGAAGATACTGTCAACTTGTCTGTAGCCCATTCCGTGTCAAACATCACTTCGAGGTCTAAACCAACAGAAGCGTCCCGTAGCGTGAAAGAAATTCCCAATGAAAATTCGAATTCAAAAAATTACTACCATTGCTTCTGTCAGTTCTACAGATTCATTTTCCACTGTAGCCACAACTTTAGACCGTTATGGTATTTCCAATCGAGCGGGAGCAGCTATCGTTTCCGCCACATTACAAGATATCGGACTCATTGCAGAAAGTGACAAATCGAAAGTAGTAGATTGTAGCAAAATACGTCGAGCTCGTACAAAAGTTAGGTCTACCTTAAATAACACTCCATTCAGTTATGAACCATGCATTGGGATTTTTTTCGATGGCAGAAAAGATAAAACATTAATCACCGAAAAAAACCGCCGAAGAGTTTATACTGAAGAACATATAAGTCTATTAAAAGAACCAGGATCTGATTATATAGGACATATTTCTGTACAAAATGGTCGTGCTGAAACAACATGTGAAAACATTTGTCTATTCCTGACTTCCAAATCGATTGATCTTGAAAAGATTTTTGCAATTGGTAGTGACGGGACCGTTGTAAATATTGGATGTAATGGAGGCGTTATATCACTCTTTGAAAAGAAGTTTCAGCGGCCACTTCAATGGATTATCTGCCATCTCCATACCAACGAGCTCCCATTGCGACATCTTTTTCAACACCTAGACGGAACCACAACTGGACCCAAAAGTTTCACTGGACCTATGGGGAAAGCTTTAGCTGATTGTGACAAATTGCCTGTTATACATTTCCGTGCGATAGAATGTATTTTACCGGATATCACTAAATCAAGAGAAGATCTGAGTATAGATCAACTGTATTTATTAGAAATGTGTCAAGCGATTCAGAGAGGATTTTGTGATGAGAAATTGGCAAAACGAAATCCGGGAAATATTTGTCATTCTAGATTCCTAACCACTGCAAATGGAATCCTAAGGCTTTATATTTCAAGTGAAATGCCGTCGCAAAACTTATTAATACTGACAGAGTTTGTATTAAAAGTTTATGCGCCGATGTGGTTCAAAATAAAAACTCAGCCTCTTTGTATTTTCGGGACAAAAAATTTCTTTGAGACAATCAAACTGTCTCGGTATTTACCTGATAATTTGAAAAAGATCGTTGACCCTGTGATTCAGCATAATGGGTTTTTTGGTCATTGTGAAAATGTACTATTAGCCATGTTAGCCGATGAAAGGAAGCACGTAAGGGAGCTGGCACTGCAGAGAATCTTAAGAATAAGAGAAGAGTCAACAGGGCCAGTATCCACTCGAAAATTTAAAGTGCCTTCTTTAAGTTTCACCGCAGAGGATTACATTGATTTAATTGACTGGAAATCGATGACTGAACCACCTCTAACAAAGATAATCAGCACTGAAATTATTTCCAATGCAAAATCCGATTCTGAAAAATTGGACACAGAAATTTTAGACAAATTTCGTCATATACCATGTCACAACCAGGCAACAGAGAGATGCATCAAATTAGTCACCGAAGCTTCTTCTGCTGTCTGTGGTCCTGAGAGGCGTGATGGTTTTATAAAAACCAAGCTACAAGCTCGACGCATTATGCCATTTTTTAATACTAAGGAAGACTATCGCCCACAGTAATTTACAACTGCGAACATTGTAAGCATTCTTTCTACATACTTTATTCTACTTTTTATTATACTGTTAATAGCTGCAAGTTGTCATTTGATTTTTTTCAATAGCCCAACTTTTTAAAACTCTAAAAACATAATGAATAATTAATAATTGTAAAACGCTTTTGTTGTCATGAGTACACAGAATTTCTGCTTTTTTGGATTTCCTTGTAAACTTCAACCCGTTTGTGGCAGTACTAGAATATAAAATACAGAAAAATTATTCTCATGAATTTTAATTGCATGCCTACAAAGCATCTTTTCCGCACCCCGCGAAAACAAATTTCTGAAAAATTAAATTTCACTCCACCCTATTCCTCATACATGAATTCTATTATTTTTGGGGATACATAATAATATTTTTGTTTAATTGGCTCATGTCCCTGAACATCTATTCTATGGCTAGTTAAATGTGTCCGTTTTTAATTCTGCTCCCTGATCTATCACTTTTCTTTTATTTAGGTTCTCTAATTGCACTTGCTGTGCCTCATTTAATTCTACTATTCCTTCATAAATTTCCTCGCAAAATTCTAAATTTTTCTTCCTTTCTATTCTTCCGCGTGTAATATTATTATTCACTACCGCATTATTTTTAAAATTATACCAATTACTTTTTCTAATTGCGAATAATTTTTCTACTATCGAATCATTTTTTTCCTCTGCTTTATCTATAACTGTTCTCCATTCAGAATCCTTTTTCTCTTTATTAAATTCCAATGGGCCTTTAAATTCCTTTTCTAATTTTCTATCTTCATTTCTCGTATCTAAATTCGTATTTATTTTACTCTCTGTCTTTATTTTATTCTTATCCTTGTTTGTTTTCTTACCTACTCTCTCTTTATTTTGATTAGCCTGCTTATCTAATCTATCGACGCCCACGCTGGCTCGTGCCAGTGTTGCATCGCTCGCATTGTAGGGTTTAGGGTGTGGGGTTGCATGCCCCCGTTCATTCTCTGCCGACTGGGGTGCTGGCGGGATCGAGTCTCGTGCATCATCTGTAAGGAGGGCTTGGGGTGGGATGTATGGCGACACGGGAGAAGAGATTTCGCACGGTAGCAAATCTGTCTCTTTCTCTCGCACGTGGTTTCTCAGGCTAATCTTAGTTCTGAATTTCAATTTCATTTCCTTATTATCCCTAGTTCTATTTTCCTCTATATTATTTATCACCGGTTCCTACATTTTACTTATATTTGATTGTATCGCATACTTAATATTTGGTCATTCAGGTGACCACCAAATCTTTCTCTCATAATCCATTTTTAAACCTAGTCTTTCGATCATATCGGTTTCTATTATTCCTATCGATCCTAATTTTGGTACCAGTCTAAATAGTAAGTATTTTTCCGTATGACCTACTTTGATTGGGATCAAAATTTGTCCTATAGTTTTTAATTTTTGGCCATTTGCGACCATTAATGTATCGTTTTTCGGCTTTTTTATTTCGTAATCTAAACCTTGTATCGTTTTGATAAATTTTTCACCTATGTATGAGTGAGTTGCGCCGGTGTCAACTAACACTTTAAGTTCATGATCTTTGAAATCTATCATAATGTGAAATCTTGTTTCGTCCGAGTCGTTTGTGTCTGTGTCAAGTAATTCTGACGGTCTCTGATATCGCTGATTATTATCCGTCTTTAATAACCACCGCTTGCTTTTCCCTGGTCTATATTATACCAACAATCACGACGAAAGTGGCCTGCTTTTCCGCGATTGTAGGATGTAATGGGTTCTCGTGATCTATAGTTTGAATTTCGGTTTACTAAACTTGGATCTGTGAAATCCTGTCGACTTGGATTCATTTCACCTTTTTTATTATCCTTAATATTTTTAGAATTTAAATTTTTTGTATTTTTATTTTGTCCTTCATTGTCTTTTTTGTCTCCTGATTTATTAGTATTCTCTTCCGCGTTATATAAAAGCGCTGGTAATTGCAGAGACTTATTTGTTTGTTATGTCTGTGTTTCCTAACAGCTGATTAATCGCATATAATAATTGTCCAGCTGGATTATGATTTCTGAAGTTATTATAATTATTATTAAATCGCGAATTTTTTGTTGGAATCCTGAATTATTTTGAGAATTATTAATATTTTTAAATCTTGGATAAAAAAAACTGGGATTTCCATTTAGAAATTTCGGTTGGAATTGTGGTTTTTTTTGTTGGTTTGAATAACGCGGTCTAAACTGTTTTTGATGATTTTGTTCATAATTTTGATTTTGATCTTTATTTTGATTAACGTTTTTGAATTTATTTTGATTTTCTTCGTTTCCTGCATTTTCATGTTTTTATCATTTTTATTATCATCTTTGTCTAAAATGCTTAGTTGTTGACCTCTAATTTTAGACTTTGCTAATTCTGTTTCCCATTCACGTCCTAAAGTTTCCAATTCTGAAAAATTTGAAAAGGCATTTCTAGCAATATAAACTTTATACTCAATTCTCAGATTTTCATAAGCTTTTCGCAATTGCCATTCTAGGCTTGGTCACGGCATTATTTTCCCGAATAATTGTTTGATTTATGTCATGAAAGCATGAATATCTCGTTCTTTTTTCTGATTACAGAATTTTATTTTATTTTCAATTATTTATGTATATCTTTCGTTCAAAAATGCTTCTTTAAAATCTTCAATGAAATGGTCTAAGTTTTGCCAATCATCTCTATTAACCTGAAACCAACTTAAAGCTTCTTCTTCAAAAACAGCATCTAAATTCTCTAAAATATCTATTTCACTAATTTTATAGCCTCGTTTGAATCTAAGTAAACTATTCAGAAAATAAGTAGGACTGTTTTCCGTATTATTTTTAAGTTTTATGGGCCAGTTAGAAATTATTTGGAATGGCGTTTGAATCATTCCAAATGGAAAAAGGATTGCTTGAATTTCATTTGCATTATTTTCATTCATCTCCTCTCTTTCCCTATCGCTCTCTCTAATTCTATCCATTCTACTTTGCCTTTCTGTTTCAAATTGAGGCAAGTTTGATCTTCTTATAATTGATTGCCTTTGGACTGGTCTTGGTATCGAGTATATGTCCCCTTGACCGCTACTTCTATTATTTATTATCCTCTTATTTGTACCTGCCAACGCGTGTCTTTGCTCATTAAAATTTAATTCTATTTCTTTAAAACGAACAGTAATATTACGTATTTTATTTTGAGTCGTTGAATTTTGTGTTGAATTTAAAATTCTGTCCATCTTATCATTAAAATTTTTAATCTCTTCTGAAAGTTCTTTTATTTTAATTTTGTCACTTTTATTTTCTTCAAAATTGATAAATTCTTCTGCACCATTCCAAAATTCAATGTTATTCTCTACAAATGAATCAATTTCAAAAGTTTCTTTATTTTTTATTTTCTTTTTCCCGTCTTTCTATCTCTAATGGTAATCGTTTGCGGCCTGTTCTTGCTTTCTCTGCTCTTTTTCTATCTATCCCCTCTCTTTCTTTTCTAATTATTTCATCTCTTTCTAGACCACTCAATTCTAAACGTCTTCTGTCTCTTTCTAACTTTTCGAGTTCTTTTCTCTTTATTTCTATTTCGCTATCTATCCTATTTCCTTCTAGCTCCTGACTAGCACCTGTGTTTTTATTTGGTTGTACGATCCCCCAATCTAATTCTCTTCTGTTACTGATTCAAAATTTAGGTTTCTTGCTAAATTTTCTGTTCTGTCATTGTTTTCGACCGATTGACTTTCAATATTTTCATTTTTCAAACTATTCGCACTTGCTTGTGCGTTATTTTCTTCAATTATAATTTCTGGAATTCTATCATTTTCCCTATTATCTCTAACATTTTCTACCGGGTTTGCCATTTTCGGAATAATTTTTATTTTTCCCGATCTCAGTTGCATTCGACTTTTTCTTTCTAATCTATTCGGCCTAGCTCAGGGGTTTCTATGGCTGATTAAAAACCGGCACGTTCACTCAGGTGAGCGTTTCGGTTTTTACTACTTTGGGGTTGCGCGTGGCCTGACCACGTAGCGGAAGTATCTACTGAGGGCGGGAATGTTTGGGGTTGTTTGGCTTACGTCACTCGAACCGTGATTTCGCGCGCCAAATGTTGTAACTGAAGCCGCTTTCCTTTTCTAACTTTCGTTCTTTTTCTTCAAAATTTGTCTAGTTTTCTCCTACTATTAAATTCCATTGTTGCGCTTTTATTTTTCAACTAGAGCTTTATACGCGCGCTACGCGCGCGACCAATTTCTTTGCATGTAATTATTATATTTGGGAATGAAGTTCAATGAAATACCATGAAATTAATTTTTATTTGTACATGTCTTCGCGTGCATACACTCTCACGATGCAGAATAAATACTTGTGCAACTATAAACATTTTCATGCCACTTTTAAAAAAAAAAACCTATAAAATGTCGGCGCGTACAAATTTTCATAGAAATACACAGTAAATGATCTCGTCTCGAGAAGAGTCTAGATGTCAAGCCATTTCGAGTGCGCATAGCACTCGGATGGATGACCATCTGCGACGTATATGACCGAGTTGTGTATTCGCTGCGTTTTAACCTCGGTTTTCACTAATGTCGAGCATGATTTTTTTACGGGAGGGTTTCTTCGACAAATTGCCAAACTCTTAATTTGCTTATCAAAATATTCTAAATAATTAATAAATTTGTGAAATTTGAAGAGCCTAATGAAGTCATCGAAAAGATATTCTCAGTTGATTCTGTAAAAAATTCACCCTATTCGCTCAAAAATAGCCAAATTCTTATTTTTTCTTAAAAGTTGTTTAAATAATTGATAATTCTTATAAATTTACAAAACAACATAGAAAAGTTCATCGAAAAGACAATCTTAGTTGACTCCGTATACTAATTGTGTCTATTCTTTGAAAAATACCCAAACTCTGAATATGTTTATGAAAAATATTTCAATAATAAATAATTATTATGGATATGCAAACTAATGTACGAAATTCTTATTTGAAATACATACTTCGTTGCTTCCATAAAAAATTGAGCCTATTCCTTTGAAAATAGACAAACATTAATATATTTCGGAAAATTGTTTAAATTATTAATAATTATTATAAATTTGCAAAGTATCATAGGAAATAGTCCTCGAAAAGGTATTCTCAGTTGCCTCCAAATTGCCGGTAAAAATTGTTTAAATAATTGATAATACTTGGGAATTTACAAAGAATCACAGAAAAAAGTTATGGAAAATATATTCTTAGTTAACTCTGTAAAAAAATGTTGCCCATTCGTTGATAAATATCCAAACTCTGAATTTGTTCATGTAAATTTTTTAAATAATTAATAATTACTTTAAATTGACAAAGCAACATAGAATGGAGTCATCAGAAAGACATTGTTAGTTGACTCCGTAAACAAATTGTGTCTATTCCTTGAAAAATACCCAAACTCTGAATATGTTAATGAAAATTGTTTAAATAAATAATAATTATTGCAAATGTGAAAAGTAATGTAGGAAAGTCTTATTGGAAATATGTACTTTCTTGAGAATTTACGAAGTATCACAGAAAAAGTAATCGGAAAGATATTCTTAGATAATTCTGTAAAAAAATCCTTTTCGTTGAAAAATAACTAAACTCTGAATTTGTTTATGAATATTATATAAATAATTATTAATTATTGTATATTTGCAAAGTATCGTAGAAATCTTGATGCATCAAACTAATTGATCCTTGTCGTTGAAAAATGGCTGAGTTCCTTATTTCTTTATGAAAACTGTTCAAATAATTAATAATTGTTATAAATGTTCAAAGTATCGTAGAAAATAATTATTGGAAATACATTCTTCGTTGATTCTGGAAACAAATTGGGCCTATTCTTTCAGAAATAGCCAAACTCTTAATTTTTTAATGAAAATTGTTCCAATAATGAATAAATCTTGTAAATTTGCTGAACATAAAAAATTCGTTGAAAATAGCCAAAATCTGAATTTGTAAAGAAACATAGAAAAAGAGTCTTGGGAAAGACATACTTTTGGACTCCTTAAACAAATTGTGCCTATTCCTTGAAAAATAGCTACACTCTAAATTTTTAAATCGAAGTTGTTTAAATAATTAATAAATGTTGTAAATTTACAAAACATATTAAATAGTCATCGGAAAGACAATCTTAGTTCACTCCGTAAACAAATTGTTCTGAATGTGTTTATGAAAATTGTTTAAATAATTAACAATGATTGTAAATTTTCAAATTAACATACATAGGAAAAAGTTATTTGAAAAATATTCTCTATTGATTCCGTAAACAAATTAAGCCTATTCTTTAAAAAACAGAAAAACTCTTGATTTGTTTATCAAAATTGTTTAAATAATGATTCATTTTTCGAAATTTGCAGAACATTATAACAAAAAGTCACTGGAAAGATATTCTTACTTAATTCTATAAAAAATTGAGCCTATTCGTTAAAAAATAGCCAAACTCTCAGCTTTTTATTTGAAATTGTTTAAATAATTGAAAATTATTGTGATTTTACAAAGGTTGATAGGTAACAGTCATCCGAAATATATTCTTAGTTGAATTCGTAAACAAATTGAGCCTATTCGTTGAGAAACAGCCAAACTCTGAATATGTTTATGAAAATTGTTAAAATAATTAACAATTATTGTAAAATTGCAAAGTAACATAGGGAAGAATTATTCTTGATATATTTCTTTTAGTTCTGTAAACAAATTGAGCCAATTCATTAAAAATAATTATATTACAAATAATATAATTTTATTCTTGTAAATTTACAAAGCAGCATATAAAATAATCATCGAAAAGACATTCCCATTTGACTCCGTAAACAAACTGTACCTATTGCTTGAAAAATAGGAAAACTGAATGTATTTATGAAAATTTTTGAGATAATTAATAATTATTGTATATTTGCAAAGTATTGTATAAAAGAGTTATTGGAAATACATTCTTTCTTGATACCCTAAACTAATTTATCATATTCGTTGAAGAAAGGCCAAGGTCTTAATTTGTTTGCGGAAATTATTTTAAGAATTAATAATTCTTGAAAATTTGCAAAGGGTAAACACATTTTTTTTAATTTGCTAAACTTCTTTAAATTCCAAAAATAATTCAAATTTTAATGTTTTTTAATAAAAATAACACAGATGAATTCATAATTTCAATCGTTTAACATTGCAATAATAGTAAGAATTAGAAGGAAGTTATATTCATCGAAAATGTAATTGAAAGCTAAATAAAATTATAAACGTTCATAATCATAATTTCTGAATGTTCATAATTTTTATTGTTTATTATTCTAATAAAAAAAATTATTCTCGAAAAAAAGTAAGGCTGTATAATTGTAAAAATAAATATTTAGAAATGAGCCAAAATATTAATTAAAATTGTAGTTTTTACATTCTCATCTAGAGAAGGTATTAGATTAGTGTAAAATTTGACCCCCCCCCCCCCCGGTTTTTGTCAAGTGTCCACGTTTTGAGACCCCCTGAACCCAAAAAACAGGTTTTTACGAATGTGTCTGTCTGTCTGTATGTGTGTATGTGGGTGGTGATGTATGTGGATTTTTA
This sequence comes from Andricus quercusramuli, assembly GCA_932178445.1. Classification (NCBI taxonomy): domain Eukaryota; kingdom Metazoa; phylum Arthropoda; class Insecta; order Hymenoptera; family Cynipidae; genus Andricus; species Andricus quercusramuli. The sequence continues at coordinate 8,763 of CAKNXH010051592.1, read as the reverse complement.
GTCTGTCAGCACAATAACCTTCGAAAGGATTGACAGATTGGATTGGGCTTTGGTATACTCTTCAAGTATCCTAAAATGAAGGTCAAGTTCGTTAGTCAGCTATTTTTGATAAAAATTTAAAAAGTGAGACCATTTTGAAAATTTTCGAGACCATTTTTTTTTTCAAAATTTGAAAATTATATTCGCGGCTGCTCATAGTACTCGGAAATTCGAACAATTTTTTCTCATGACATTTTTCAATAAAATGGAAATTTTCAGAGTTACAGCATTTTCAAAATCCAAAAAAAGAAACGAAAATTAACATTTTCAGCCGAAAAACGCACGATACGAAAAAAAGTCAAAAGAGAAAAAATGTTTCTTTTCGCATGCCCTGCAAGATTATTATAACGACTTTTTGAATTTCCTTCAAAAATCGAAAATTCACATTTTCATTGCACAAAAAATAATTAAAAATCCAAAAATGAAATTTTACGGCCAAACTATGCAAGATACGACGAATGATGTTTGAACAATGTTTGTGTGTAAAAAAAAGATCTACAAATTTGTTATTGAACACTTTTTGATAGGATGCGCAGTTTTTGTTTCATTCGTAAGAAATTACATTGACAGTGAAATACATTCTCATCAGAGAAGGTATTAGATTTGTGTAAAATTTGACATCCCCCCCTCCCCGCTTTTGTCAAAGGTCCACGTTTTGAGACCATCTGAAACCAAAAAACAGGTTTTCGTGAATGTGTCTTTCTGTCTGTATGTATGTGTGTATGTGGGTATGTGTGTATGTGGGTATGTGTGTATGTGGGTATGTGGGTGTGTATGTATGTAGATTTTTAGTCTGTTAGCACGATAACTTTCGAAAGAATTGACAGATTGATTTGGGCTTCGGTATACTCTTCAAGTATCCTAAAATGAAGGTCAAGTTCGTTAGCCAGCCATTTTGGATGAAAATTCAAAAAGTGAGCGCTTTTTCAAAATTGTTGAGACCATTTTTTTTCAAATCTAAAAATTCTATGTACGTATATTCGTAGTACTCAAAAAGATAAACAATGTATCACCTTGAATTTTTTTGATAAAACAGAAATTACTGGAGTTAGAGCATCTACAAAATTCCAAAAAACAAACGAAAATGAACATTTCAAGCCAAACAACGCACAATAAGAAAAACATTCAGGAGAAGAAAAATGTTTCTTTTTGAACACCCTACAATACTGTTATGAGACTTTTCTCTATTTTTTGAAAAATCGAAAATTCAAATTTTTATCGCAAAAAAATCAAAAATTCCATTTTGCGTTCAAAATATACAGAATATGAAAAAAAAAACAAAGAGTGCAAAATTGTGTATGTAAAAAAGATCTGCAAATTTGTTATTGATCACTTTTTGATAAAATGCGTTTCTTTTGTTTTATTCGTAAAAAATATCATTAAAAATAGAAAAATTAAATCTTTGGAAAAACAACACAAGGGTATGAAAAGACGAATAGACAAAAATTGTGCATTCAAAAAAGATCTTCATTGGCAATCACTTTTTGATAGAATCCATTGTTTTTGCTTTAATCTTAGAAAATAAGATTAAAAATGAAAGAATTAAATTTTGGGACAAACGACACAAGCTATGAAAAAATTAATAGGCAAAAGTTGCTCACACAAGAAAGCGCTATACAAATTTGTCATAAATAATTTTTTAAAAGAATTGTATTTTTTGTTTTAATCATAAATAATCGCATTAAAAATAAAAAAATTAAATTTTTGGAAAACCCACACAAGAGACGGAAAAAAATTAAGAAAAAAGTTGTTCAACCAAAAATGATCTACAAATTTATTATAAACTTTGGTTATAAAAATTTTCATAGAAAAACTTTACGCTAGGATGCGTATTCTTGGTTCAAATTGTAAAAAATAACATTGAAAATAAACAAATTGAATATATCGAAAAACGACACAAGTTGCAATAAACTGTTTAATAATAAAATTGTTTTTTTATAGGTCGCGCACTTTTTACATTCTCATTCTAATGAGAAGCTATTGGTTTTATGTAAAATTTGATTTGGTCGGTTCTCATCAAATCTCCACGTTTTGAGACCCCCTGAGCTAGAAAAAAAGGTTTTTACCAAGGTGTCTGTCTGTCTGTAGTCTGTCTGTCTGTAGGCACGATTACTTTCGAAAAAAATAATCAGATTGAGTTGTGCTTTGGCACACTTCTTTAGGGCCTAAAAAGAAAGAACAAGTTCGTTAACCAGCTAATTTTGATCAAAATTCAAAAAGTGAGCGCATTTTGAAAATTTTTGAGACCATTTCTTTCAAAATTCAAAAATTCTATATGCGGTTATTCATAGTACTCCAAAACTCAAACAATTTATCTCAATGACTTTTTCGGATAAAAAAAAATTACCGGAGTTATGGCATTTTTAAATTACAAAAAACAAACGTAAATGAACATTTTATGCCGAAAAACGCACGATATGAAAAAAAGTCAAGAGGAGAAAAATTTTTCTTTTTGAACACCCTACAATATTTTCGTAACAACTTTTCGAATTTTTCGAAAAATCAAAAATCCAAATTTTGATCACACAAAAAAAATAATGAAAAATCAATAATTTCATTTTGCTGTCAAACTATACAAGATACGACCAAAGATGAATGAAACAAAATTATGCACCCAAAAAAGATCTCCAAATTTGTTGTTATTCACTTTTCGATATGATGCGTAGTTTTTGCTTTATTCGTAAAAGACAGCATTGGAAATAGTAAAATTAAATTTTTAGACGAATTACACAAGCTACGAGAAAAATGACAGAGACAAAATTTGTTCATCCAAAGAAGAGGTACAAATTTGTTATAAATCATGTTCTGATAGGATGCGTAGTTTTTGTTTTATTCGTGACTTTGTGATTTCTATCATACGGTGCACAGAACCGAGCGTGGAACGCAAGGTTTAAATTATTTCCAAATCACATATCGAGCGCGAAGCGCGAGTGTCTGGATGTGAATGTGTTCCTTAAGGTCGATAGAACCTTGAGTAAATAAATTTCCATTTCGTTCTAAAATAAAAACAAATTTAACAATCACTTCACATGTAGAGGTTTTGATAATTTTATAATATTTGCAAATAAGCTTTTTTTCCACCAAAGTCGAACACGAAGTTCAAAAATCTAGAGAAATCGAGCGTGAAGCGCGAGGTGTATACATAATCGAGCGCGAAGCGCGAGATAAATATATGATCGAGCGCGAGCGCGAGATCCAACAGTCGCGCGCCCTAGGCGCGCTCAAACTTGCGAGCGAAGCGAGCCGCGCGCGACGAGAATGTGCCCGCGAGGAGGGCAGATTTTTTCTTTAAAAATAATTAGACCATGATTAAATCGTTTTGAATTGCATAATCCAAAAATAGTTTAAATTTGAAAAGTCATAGAAGTCAAAAATGAAACTAAAATAAAAATAACATAAATTGCTGAATATTCATAATTTTCCATTATTTATAATTATAATGAAAGAAGTTACAAATTGTAGTTTGAAATGGAATTTTTTTAAAATTTGATTGAAAGCTATCCTTTTGAAAAAATTGAAAAAACAACACAGAATAAATTCATTAAAAACGTTTTAATATTACATCATAGTAAAAATTAGGGAAAAATATATTGCATGTGAAGAATGAATGCAGAAAATCTTAAAAAAGCACAATATCATTTTATTGAAGAGATTATTGAACTACTGTAAGCAACTAACAAAAAGAAAAAAGACGGAAATTAATGAAAAGAAAAGTTTTTACCAATATTAAAATTTGTACTGGTTTTTTAATTCTCATTAGGTACATTGTGCGTATATTTTTTTATAAAAATAAATTTCTTTAAAATGTTTAAATGGTTTTGATTTTAATATTATAGTTCAGATAGAAAAGTTGTGTTCATTATTAAAAATGTTATAGCTGCATGTACGTTTTAATGTAAGCTAAACAATAGCCAAACTCTGAATTTGTTTAAATAATCAATGATTATTGTAAATTGACAAAGTAGCATAGAAAAGAGTCATCTGAAAGGCATTTTAAGTTGATTCCGTAAAAAATTGAGCCTATTCTTTGAAAAATGGCCAAACTAAAGATATTCTTAGATAATTATTTTTAAAAACAAGGAGACCGCACACCATGTATTTCACCGGGCGCCATTTCGCGATCGCCTGTCCTCCGACAGATGAAATTCATGATGCTCACGTGATAGTTTTCGCTTTTGACCAATTACTGAGCGCCAAAAAGAACGACCAATCACTAATCTCCAGGGAAAATCACGATCAATTAGAGAAAAGAACATAACCATCTCACTCACTCACCCTAAGTTAAATACGCATGACAAATGATTTTGAATTACTCACACAGGACCACAAAATAGTTCAGGGAGTCTACTGGGATTCTAATAGGAGTTCTTCATGTTTTTGGGGTCGCTGAACACGAATCCGTTCGCTGAATTGAGCCAGCACGTCAGGATTTGCAGTAAAATTCAAAAAATGGCTAAAACTCCCGATTTTCTGCATACATATCGGTCCCAAACCCACAAACCCTAAACCCACGAACCCCAAACCCACAAATCTCAAATATAATACCAATTGAGGAATTGGTATTGAAGGGTGTGAGGTTTTTGGGTTTGTGGGTTTGCGGTTTGTGGGTATGGAAATGTGGGTTTGCTAGCGAATAAAATTTGAAGATTTTAGGTCTGTTAATGTCAAGGTGTTGTTTTGAAGTCTGACTAAAGCTTCCACTTTGGCCAAATTTTTTAGGTCAGGTTCTTATGATACTATTCAAAGTCCCCATGCCTCTCACAATGGGGTGCTTGTTCAGCGTGAGTCCCCTTGGCTCTCAGGGTGGGGTACTTGTTCAGCGTGAATCCCTTCACCTCTTACGATGGAGTGCTTATTTAGCCTGAGTCTCCTTGCCTCTCACGACGGGGTGCTTGTTTAGCGTGAGTCCTCTTGCCTCTCACCATGGGGTGCTTGTTAAGCGTGAGTCCTCTTGCCTCTCACAATGGGGTGCTTGTTTAGCGTGAGTCCTCCTGCCTGTCACCATGGGGTGCTTGTTAAGCGTGAGTTCTCTTGCCTCTCACAATGGGGTGCTTGTTGTGCGTGAGTCTCCTTGCCTCTCACGATGGGGTGCTTGTTTAGCGTGAGT
>CAKNXH010051588.1:16676-33761 GCA_932178445.1 Andricus quercusramuli | reverse complement strand
GCTGGATAACTATCTGCCACTTTATATAGAGGTGGATCACCCGGCCCTTAAACTAAAAATATCCTGGAAAGAACTTCGGAAATAGATCAGGCGATTTGCACTGGTATTCCTTTCAGGTAATGATACTTCATTTCATTAGCGTTTACAGGTAAAATTCTTCAGGTGCATTAAAGAGGTTATGTTATCCATATTTCTCCTACATTACAAGGATTAGAAGTTATATTGTTTTTAATGTTTTATCTTATCCGTGTCAGAAATTGCATTATTTTCAAACTAATTGCATTGATTTATAAATTGCACAATTTCACTATCTTTTACTTGAAATCTTCGCTCATGGTATTTACGTAATTTCAAATATACTTCATTCTCGCGCGCTCACTTATCCAATATGGCTGGCTGTGGCAGAGTTGCTTTCCATTGGTTAACTTTGTGGCTAGACCGTGTAGTCTTAGATGATGGTAAGTACTTCGTGCATTGATTATAGTCTGTTCTTGCAGTGCTACACTTGTTTCACATACTAAAAATCAAAGAAAATCTCTTAAATTTTTTAAAGTTATTAACACAAACTTAGAAACACGATGCGGTTGTCCATGACATATTTTTTAAACAAAGTACGGCCACATGGAAAGCTTTTCAGAGGGTAAGTTTTAATAACATAACCTAAAAATCCACTTTATAGAGCCGATTTGTTATTATTGAATTCTATATACTATAAATAATTTTAATGAACTGAGGTTCATTCCAAGATGGATGTTTATACACAGAGTTAAATGAAGTTAGTGATATAAAGTACAGTCAAATTATAATGCTTTCAACTCACGGATCTCTTAAAAACAAAAATTTGCATATTTTTGAAACTGATCTAACTTTTTGAATTTTGGTCTAATTAAAAAATATTATGGGAATAGTTTCGAAATATATTTTATATCGAGATGAAATTTAGATTGTTATTTCTTAATCTATCAAAAAAAACAAATTTTCTTCATTTGTTGAAAATGATATAAGTTTTGTTTCAAATTTTGAAATTTAGTGAATATTTTGAATGAAATTTCTTAATCTACCAGAAAAATATTTTTTTCTAGGTTCTAAAAATTTTCAAAATTTTGACAAGTATAAACTTTTCTCATTTTTATCGAAATTAAACATTTTAGTATGCTGAGTTGCAAGTCTCTTACCCAAATTTAAAAAACGTTGACAAAAATTTTTGAAACTTGACAACAATTTTTTTTTCGAATTTTGAAAATGCTCTAAATTTTTTAATTTTGGTTGAAAATATCTGATTAACGGGATAAAGTTCCGAATAGGTGAACCCTCCGATTTCGTTTAAATCACGTATACTTACGTATTTTGATGCGCTGTTTACGAAAATCATAGTGAAAATTGGCGACAAGGACATCTATGGTAAAAACCATAAAAAACCCCATACAAATTATGATTTTTTCTTCATCTCAGTAAATACGAAGAATTTTGCAAAATGTTTTCATCAAAAGTTCTAGCTAGTATAAAAATACATCTTTTTTGTATCATACACTTTTTGCCTAAAACCATTATTTTCCGAAAAAAAAGAGGATTGCGTTTTTTACTGGCTCCGAAAGTGCATTCAGTCACTCTCGTCCCTTTTTTTCTCGTCCCTTTTTCGTAACTAGTCAGTAAATGCGTAGATCCCTCCGCCCACTTCAACCTTGTAAAGGAGGCGAGCACAACTGAACGCATTTTCGTAAAGAGTCAGTATATGCGTAGGGCCGCGGGCGCGGGGGGGGGAGGGGGGGGGAGGGGGGGGGGGGGGGGGGACATTTCCGTAATCAGTCAGCAAATGCGACCCCCCCCCCCCCCACCAACTTGAACCTGGAAAGGAGGACGAACGTGACTGAACACATTTCCGTAACCAGTCAGTAAATGCGTAGCCCCCCTCCCCCCACGAAAACCTAGAAAAGTAGACCATCGTGACCGAACACATATCTATAACTGTTTTCTGGTTCTTATTGTTTTTCCATCGCAATCCTCTTTTTCTCGAAAAATAGTGGTTTTAGGCAAAAAGTGTAAGACACGAAAGAGATGTATTTCTATACTAGCTACAACTTTTGTTGGAAACATTTTTCGCAATTCTTTGTATTTACTGAGATAAAGAAAAAAATCATAATTTTTATGGGGGTTTCTATGGTTTTTACCGTGAAGACGTCCTTGGCGCCAATTTTCACGGTGATTTTCGTAATCAGCGCATTAAAATACGTGAGTATACGTGGTTTCAACAAAATCGGAGTGTTCACCTATTCGGAACTGCACCCGATTAACGAACTTCACCTTCATTTTAGGACTCGATTGAACAAATCCTTCAAGAGTTAGGGTGGCTACAAATTTCAGGTAGATCGAAAATTTGGACGATTATCTTACTCTCTCATGAATGAGAATGTAAAAATTAGTAAACCAAAATTGTACACCCAAAACACATCTACAAATTTGTTATAAATCACTTCTTGATAGGACGTATAGTTCTGGTTTTATTCGTAAAAAATAACATTGAAAATAAAAATGAAAAATCAGTGGAAAAACGACCAAAGGCACGGGGAAAAAATGGATAGACAAAAGTTTTTCACCCAAAAAAGACATAAATTTGTTCTAATTTATGTTATGATGGAACGCGTAGTTTTTGTTTTAATTGTAAGAAATAACATCATTAACAAAGTCTAAAATTTTTGGACAAATGACACTAGCTACGGAAAAAATAAATCGACAAAAGTTGTTCAGTCGAATTTCTTATTCATCATTTTTCATGGGACACGTAGTGAGCAACGCGAGATAGGAAAGGATTTCTGAACAAAGGATTGCAGCTTTGTATTGTAAGGTAATTCAGAAACTAATTATACATTTGAACATTTCTATAAAAAATCGAGGGCGTAGCGTGAGTGTCACGATGAGAAAGCGTACCTCAAAGCCTATTGAGCTTTGAGCAACTTAATCTTTAACTATACTTAATTACGCAGAAAATGAAGACGCGTATAATTACTGGGATCTAAAAAATATGTTTTTGATAAAGTTTCATTCAAGCATTTCATGTGCAACGAATAAGTAACCAAGCGCGAGATCGAAGCCGCGCGCGCTAAAACTTGCGAGAAAAGCGAGCCGCGCGCGTTGAGAATGTTATTTATTTAAATGACACGTTCGTTTCGCAACACTGCTCCGACCCAGGTTGCTGATCAATCTCTCTAGCGATCACCCCAAGTGAAGAGCTTCACAAGCTTGTTATGTAAGGTTCCCCACTCGGGCCCATTAGTATCCAAGGTCTTTCATTTCAGGCGTCATTCACTCTACTCACATTCTTTTTATAAACTATTTGTCGCCACACTTTTCTGTCGTGGCATACTTCTCTAGTTTCCTTCACGTCCATGCATTTTTTCATGCAAGCTCTCCTGTTTCTATGGCTTCTTATGTCTTTTCGGATTAAGGTCTCATTCACACATTCTAACCATTCTTTCCGCGGTTTGCCTCTGGGCATATTGACATTTACTTTACCTTTATACACTTGTTTCGTTAGACGTTCATCTTTCATTCTTTTAACATGTCCGAACCATCTTAACTGATTTCTTTCCCATGTGTCAACTATTGTCTCTTGCATCACATTCTTTGAGGATTATTTCGTTTCTCACTATGTCCATCAATGTTTTTCTGCAAATTTTGTGCAGACGTTTCATGCAAATCGCGTTAATTCTACTCTTATCCTTTTCTTCACAGGTCCATGTCTCGCTATCGTATAGCACAGTCGGTACAAATATAGAATAATGTATTGCCACTTTAGCTTCTTTTAAATATATTTTTACTTCTGAGAATGGACCCTGCTCTACCGATAACCTTCTGACCCTCGTTTATGCGCCTATCTATCTTCCCGTCACTAGTGAATAGGCTACCTAGATATATGTACTTATCAGCTTGTTTTAATCTCTCATCATTTAGGACAATGGTGCACATTGTTTTCTCACCTTTTCCTTCAAACACAATGATTTTTGTTTTATTTCCTTTAATTTTGGGGCCCATGTTCTTCATGCTTGTATTTAGTTTGCTCAAAATTCTTTGCAAGTCTTCGATTGATTCTGCTATAACAATCTTGTCATCTGCGAAAGCTAACCCTCGTACCCTCACTTTCTCGTGATCTACAACTTCTTCGTCGAAGAAGGCCATTCTTAGACACTTGTCCATAAATATGATAAATAGCAATGAGGACATAACGCATCCTTGTTTAACGCCTTGCATAATATCGAACCAGTTACTCAGTTTCCCATTAACCCTTAAACTCGTTTTGTCACCTGCATATATTGTTTTTGTTGCTTGTAGGAGCCGTGCATTGAGTCCGTACTTTTTTAGGACTTCCCAATGTTTACTAATATCCACCTTGTCAAATACTTTTTCTAGGTCAACAAACGCACAAAAAACTTTCTTTCCTACTTTCAAACTTTTTTCTGTGATCTGTCTTAAACCGTAGTGGTCACACCTCCTAAGAATAACGTAGTGGTCACACTGGGTCCAATGGACCCCACGCAGAAAAACAGTTGCCATTTGCGTTCTCTTTGATGTATCGACTCAAACTTTCAACTGGAATTTAGTTTAAGGCTTCCTCTTCATAATCCAATAAATTGTTCCTTTCCACAGTTTTTTATGTTGAAAAACGCGAGAAAAAGTTTTGTCGAGAAACTTGACTTTTTTCATAAAAATATTCATCAAAATTTCAATTTTTGAGATTGAACAAAAACGCTTCCTGCGTTTTACTCTCAAAATAGTATAGTTTGAAGAAAAAATAGTATTATAACAAGCTTTAAAAAAAAGTATATTTATTTTACAGTTTGAAGTTATCAATTTTATCAATATCAAGCCTGGGGTCCACTGGACCCAGTGTGACCACTACGGGTTAAGCTAAATGTTTGATCCGTACATGATATTCCTGGTATAAATCCACTTTGGACTTCCCATACATTTTCTTCTGTTATTTTCATTACCCTGCGGATAAGTATTTTTGAGTATATTTTACTTACGGTGCTTATTAAGCTGATACCTCTGTAATTATTGCAGTTGCTTTTATCTCCCTTCCTTTTGTATATTGGTGCGATAATCGCTTCTCTTCAATCGTCTGGGACTTCCCTCATCTTGATACATAAATTTATCAATTCGCACAGCCTGTGAGATATGTACTCGCCACCGTTTTTAAGCATTTCAGCGCTAATACTGTCTACGCCAGCAGCCTTACCGTTTTTAAGTTCTTAATTATATATCTAACCTCAGTGTCACAGACTTTTTCAATTGGGTTTTCTGATACATTATGTACTATGTAGCAGTTCTATTGTCCTATAGTTTCACCTCATAATAATTCTTTAAAAGAGTCTTTAAAAGCGTCTACTATCCCGTCTGTATCATATAGCATTTCACCTTTGCTGTTTCTCATTCTGACAAACTTTGTATTTTTACTTCCCTCCATCTTTTAAAATATTAGTTTCTTGCTTCCTTCAAAGTCGTTTTGTATTTTCTTCTCTTCTTTTGTTCTGATTTTATCTTTACTCTCCTTGACTAGTCGTTTAACTTTCCTATTTTTGTCTGTAATTGATCGATCGAAATAAAATCTGTAATATAAATTAAAGTATAATATGTTAAGGGGATTTTTGTCCTCCTGTTCGAGCGGTATGGGTTTTATTGTACCATCGACGGGCCTAATGTTCGGGCAGGGATGTTTGTAAACTTTAGGTTTATAAACATACGCGGTCAACTAGGAAAATTGCTGCAAGGTCAGAATTTTGTTCTTAACAAAATCTCTCGTCAGATGAGCGTGAGACGTCAACGTGAACGGTGCTTTTTGTGGTGTCAGTGTTGAGTGTGTTCGAGTGTCATTTTGTGCGACGACAAGGGTGGCTGTTCCACCTTTTTTTTTTGTGATGCTTCGTCGGAGCTGATCTCCTTCATTCGTGTCCCATTCTATCGGATCGCCTTCAATTTGGGATTCGTCTTGCGGAATTGTAATATGGATTACATGAGTATCTATTGGTGAGTTTCCTCTAGATTTAGAGTTAGAATTGTAGAAGGCTTTTCCCACCACTCACCGAGTGGTGGGTTTTTATGCCAGGTGAAGAAACCTTCTTTGTGTTCTCGAAATCATGGTTGTTTTTTGCTCAGCCCACCTCTCTCATCTGATATATATATTTTCTCTATCTTTAATCATTTGTAAATTTGTAGTAATCATTTTTGAGCCTATTTCTCACCTCATCGCGAAGACCTGTGATGTCCAACGTTCTCTTGTACGTTTCCTTCTTTTCTTGTCGGGCTGCCTCAATTTCATCATTCAACCACACATCACCAGACTTTCTTCCTACCACTGCCGTACCACACACTTCAATTGCAGTTTTAAAAATGATATCTTGTAGCAAGATAGCAAGTCTACGCGTTCGTTTATCTTATTCTGAAAATCTATTCGCACTTCCAGTTTCGGTAAATTTTTAATCTTTATTCGCGTTTTTTTTTCGTTTGTTTGGTTCTCTTTCTTCTCCATCCCCATTCTAAGTTTATTTTGGAGACTAGAAGGTAATGGTCAGTATTGCATTCAGAGCCCCTCATGGCTCTTGTATCTTTTAGTAGTTCTCTTGGTCTTTCATTCGCAATAACGAAGTCAATTATACTGTGGATGTTTCCTTTGCGCAGGTGTACATGTGGATCATTTTATGTCTAAACCAAGTATTTGTAATAAATAGGCCCTTTTATAAGCATAAGCATAAGCTAACTAATCTTCCCCGTTATAATTTTTTCTTGAATCCCCAAAATTACCTAGCACCCTTTGTGTGTCTGTACCCTGACGTTGGATGCCGACCCATCCGTTCATATCTCCTAGCAGAATGATTCTTTCACCATGATCGCTAGTACTTATTGTATCATTTAAAGTGTCCCAGAAGACGTCTTTGACTTCTCTCGGATCACTATCAACTGGGGCGTAGCACGCTATGATAAATAATCTTCTGATTCCTACCTTCATTCTAACCCACAACAATCTGGACGATACATATCCTTGATCTTTGAGATGCTGTCTTGCTTTTTCATTCATAATCAAACCGACCCCTTGACTACCATGTGATTCACTATCTACTCATGACCATATTTTAAAACCGCCTTTCAACACCCCATTTTCTATGTTTCTAATTTCGCAACCCTTCTTCTTCGTCTCAGGTACACATAGAATATCTAGTTTCCTTACGTGCATATTTTCTCGTAGTTCTCTTACCTTAAGATCATTCACTCCTCTAGCATTCCAAACACCCAGTCTCCATTCGTCGCCTGAAACTCGACCTTTACGTTTACCGTGTGTATGCATTTCGTCAATCAAAGTCATTATACCTCCCTCTGGAATAAAATGTATTTTGAATTTGAGTACAAAAAAATTCAGACCGCCCGGTGTGAAGGACGCCGAGGCATAATTCACCGTAACCGTAACCCTTCGCTCAATTCCTGGAAAACGAAGAAAAAAATGACAGAAAAAAAGGTGGCAGTCATGCACTTGCCGTGGCAGTCAGCACTTGCTGAAAGTGGTGAACTCTGCCCGAGCTCATTCCTATCAAAAGTTCTACGATTTTGTCACGAACTTTTTCACTTCAGCCCACTGTGCGGCACTCAGAGTGATACGACGGTCATATAATTGTCCTATTGTATCCGTCACGCACCGGGCGGGCAGAATGAGTTACAGTAGTTGTCCGCCACCAATCCGAATCCCTTTTTAAAATTTTCTTCAAATTATAATAATAATAATAATTTATTGCTTTTAAAAATATACCGTGTATATATAGCAAGGGGAAATCGACATATGATTTAGTTATAAGTACACATATTACCGCCGGATGGGCCTATACAAAGAAATATGCAAGTAAGAAGCGATGCAGTCCACCTTATAAGATACATGGAAATAAATAAATAAATATATATATATACATAGTTAAAATTTTGGTTAGAGTAGCTCAATTAATTAATAGTTATTCGTTGATCACAAAGGACCTCAGTTTGAGAACTTCCGATATAAAATTAAAAACATTGTAAATATTATTCCGGGTAAAACTATTGATAAAATTCGCCATCGTTACTGGATCTGGGTTATCAGAGCCATAAGATCTCAGTTGAGGGATCATTTTCTTCAAATTATTAACACTTTTTTTAATTTATGAATTTTCTCATATATTGTTTATAATTATAAATTATATACTAATACACAAGAAATCCCATATAACAGCAGTTTCGGGGGTTGTCACGGACTGGCCTTGCTTGTATATCCGTACCCTCGAAACGTAAACAGTCAGGACCGCCTGAACCGTTTCCATAATACTGCGCATTATACTCGACTGAGTACCCGTCTTTCCACTACGCTGCTGGTGTTTTTCAAGCAAGATTCGCAACCGTTTCTCGTCCTGCCCGCTGAGAAACTGCGTGGGCCAGCAGTTCTAGGAATGGGTCAATCGGGTGCGCTTCCATGGGAGCTCTTGTATATACTATTCTTCAGTTGAATTGAAAAATGTTGTCTGTTTTGGCCTATCTCATTCCATTTACGAGATAAATTATATTAATTCCAATTTTAAACTTCTAAAAAAAGTAAGATATCTAAATATATTTCGGAAACCGTAGATTCTGTATTTCTAACTTTCGCAGCGGTAATTTAAAAATTGTACCATTTTTAATTTTTAATCCCTTTCAGCTGGTCTACGTTGTAGCCTAGTCTCATGTATAAAGGAAACGTCTGTAGGCATTTAATACTGAAATCTGAGTACCTTCAAACAGGCAGCACTGAAACGGCATTGGAGAGTGCCGTTTGAGTGACGTTTCAGTGCCGTTCAATTAATTCAAAAAACGTTAAATTTATTTTTGTGAATTGTTTCATTTACTTACCTTCAAATACACAATGTAGAAACTTTTCGCTTATATTCTACTAATTTAGATTCTATTTATGTTAATAAGGACTCTAGCACTTAGATTCAAGGCCGGTTTTGGACATGGTTTGTAGTGGCCTTCAACATAAATTCAGACAATCTAAAAGTAAACAATCAGGGCCGCATGAACCATTTCTGTTGGATTTGGGCGCATGCTAACAGCTGGCGAAACTGACGCGCGGAGGGTACTGTCCTCATGCTGTTTGTCACGCATGAATGAGCACCGCCGCTCTTTTGGCCCCGCGGCTCCCCTCATCATGAAACATTGGGATGTGCAACTTGTCATTTCGGAGATACGCTTATTTATATTTGCAATCGTGGTGATTTTCTCAGCTACGGTAAATGATTATTTTTGTTAAAGTTGACTACCTCTCACTGTGCATTTTTATACATCTCATACATATCTGAGTAAAGGGAAGTTTCATAAGCGTATTGACGACTTTATTTCAATTTCAACCAAAATTGCAGTTGCGCTCGTTTACATGTGCACGGAAGTATTCAGGTGGGTAAACCTGGAAGTACCACCATGCCCAAACAATGTATAACCTATGCCAGAATTAAGGGCTCATTTAAGGCTCATTTAATACCCAAAAGCCAAATTTTGGGCTCTGCATTTTTTTTTAAATGCATGGTACTGCCAGCTTTACGTAAAGCTAGCAGTACCATGGTAGAAATATTTGTTCCATCAACTTTTTTCTTTCACAGGAATTGAAGGCTCATTTAAGGCTCTTAAATGAACCCCGGCGCAATTTTCCCAAAACAACCCCTATCTCAGAAAAACTACCCTAAAAAAAATATGGACTAATTAAAAAAGTGAGTACATCATAATTGAGGGCTCATTTTAGGCTCTCCAACGACCCGAAAATCAATTTTACAAAACCATCCCTCAACATTCAAAAACTACCCCTTACCCAAAAGTACTGATAAAGTGCACGAAAAAGTATTGCATCAATTAGAAATTTTTTTAGTTGTGCGAAAACATCATAAAATATTTCAAAACCCACCCCTGAAACTCGAAAACCACCCCTTGAAGGAATTTGACATCAAAATGAAATGAAATATATCAGCAGTTTTTGCTTTTCTTGGACTGTCCACAAACAGAGTATGTCCTATGCCAGAATTAATGGCTCATTTAAGGCTCATTTAATACCCAAAAGCCAAATTTTGGGCTCTGCATTTAAAAAAAAAATGCATGGTACTTCCAGCTTTACGTTAAGCTAGCAGTACCATGGTATAAATATTCGTTCAATCAACTCGTTTCTTTCACAGGAATTGATGGCTCATTTTAGGCACTTAAATGATCCCCGGCGCAATTTCCAAAAACAACCCCTAACACAGAAAAACTACCCTAAACAATAAATATGCACTAATGAAAAAAGTAAGTACATCATAATTGAAGGCTCATTTTACTCTTAAATGACCCCCGGCGAAATTTCCAAAAACAACCCTAAACAATAAATAAGGACTAATGAAAAAAGTGAGTACATCATAATTGAGGGCTTATTTTAGGCTCTTAAATGACCCCCGGCGCAATTTTCCAAAAACAACCCCTAACACAGAAAAACTACCCTAAACAATAAATATGCACTAATTGAAAAAGTGAGTACATCAGAATTGAGGGCTCTCCAACGACCCAAAAATCAATTTTACAAAACCATCCCTCAACATTCAAAAACTACCCCTTACCCAAAAGTACTCACAAAGTGCAAGAAAAAGTATTGCATCAATTAGAAATTTTTTTAGTTGTGCGAAAACATCACAAAATATTTCAAAAACCACCCCTGAAACTCGAAAACCACCCCTTGAAGGAATTTTACATTAAACTGAAAATGAAATAGATCAGCAGTTTTTGCTTTTCTTGGACTGTCCACAAACAGAGTATGTCCTATGCCAGAATCAATGGCTCATTTAATACCCAAAAGCCAAATTTTGGGCTCTGCATTATTTAAAAAAAATGCATGGTACTTCCAGATTCACGTTAAGCTAGCAGTACCATGGTAGAAATATTCGTTCAATCAACTTCTTTCTTTCACAGGTTCTGCCAGCTTTACGTTACGCTAGCAGTACCACGGTGGAAATATTCGTTCAATCAACTTTTTTCTTCCACAGGAATTGATGGCTAATTTAAGGCTCTTAAATGACCCCCGGCGAAATTTTCCAAAAACAACCCCTATCATAGAAAAACTACCCTAGAAAATAAATATGGACTAATTAAAAAAGTAAGTACATCATAATTGAGGGCTCATTTTAGGCTCTTAAATTACCCCAGGCGCAATTTCCAAAAACAAACCCTAACACAGAAAAACTACCCTAAACAATAAATATGCACTAATGGAAAAAGTAAGTATATCAGAATGGAGGGCTCATTTTAGGCTCTCCAACGACCCGAAAATAAATTTTAGAAAACCATCCCTCAACATTCAAAAACTACCGCGGTTTTGGAAATTGCGCCGGGGTTCATTTAAGAGCCTAAAATGAGCCCTCAATTATGATGTACTCACTTTTTTAATTAGTCCATATTTATTTTTTAGGGTAGTTTTTCTGAGATAGGGGTTGTTTTTGGAAAATTGCGCCGGGGTTCATTTAAGAGCCTTAAATGAGCCTTCAATTCCTGTGAAAGAAAAAAATTGATTGAACAAATATTTCTACCATGGTACTGCTAGCTTAACGTAAAGCTGGCAACACCATGCATTTTTTTTTTTTAATGCAGAGCCCAAAATTTGGCTTTTGGGTATTAAATGAGCTTTAAGTGAGCCCTTAATTCTGGCATAGGACATACTCTGTTTGTGGACAGACCAAGAAAATCAAAAACTGCTGTTATATTTCATTTTCAGTTTAATGTCAAATTCCTTCATGGGGTGGTTTTCGAGTTTCAGGGGTGGTTTTTGAAATATTTTGTGATGTTTTCGCACAACTAAAAATATTTCAAACTGATGCAATACTTTTTCTTGCACTTTGTGAGTACTTTTGGGTAAGGGGTAGTTTTTGAATGTTGAGGGATGGTTTTGTAAAGTTGATTTTCGGGTCGTTGGAGAACCTAAAATGAGCCCTCAATTATGATGTACTCACTTTTTCAATTAGTGCATATTTATTGTTTAGGGTAGTTTTTCTGTGTTAGGGGTTGTTTTTGGAAATTGCGCCGGGGGTCATTTAAGAGCCTAAAATGAGCCCTCAATTATGAAGTACTCACTTTTTTAATTAGTCCATTTTTTTTTCTAGGATAGTTTTTCTGTGATAGGGGTTGTTTTTGGAAAATTGCGCCGGGGGTCATTAAGAGCCTTAAATGAGCCTTCAATTCCTGTGAAAGAGAAAAGTTGATTGAACGAATATTTCCACCATGGTACTGCTAGCTTAATGTAAAGCTGGCAGAACTATGCATTTTTTTTTAAATGCAGAGCCCAAAATTTGGCTTTTGGGTATTAAATGAGCCTTAAATGAGCCATTAATTCTGGCATAGGACATACTCTGTTTGTGGACAGTCCAAGAGAAGCAAAAACTGCTGATATATTTCATTTTCAGTTTAATGTAAAATTCCTTCAAGGGGTGGTTTTCGAGTTTCGGGGGTGGTTTTTGAAATATTTTGTGATGTTTTCGCACAACTAAAAAAAATTTTCAATTGATGCAATACTTTTTCTGGCACTTTTGGGTAAGGGGTAGTTTTTGAATGTTGAGGGATGGTTTTGTAAAATTGATTTTCGGGTCGTTGGCGAGCCTTAAATGAGCCCTCAATTCTGATGTACTCACTTTTTCAATTAGTGCATATTTATTGTGTAGGGTAGTTTTTCTGTGTTAGGGGTTATTTTTGGAAAATTGCGCCAGGGGTCATTGAAGAGCCTTAAATGAGCCTTCAATTCCGGTGAAAGAAAAAAGTTGATTGAACAAATATTTCTACCATAGTACTGCTAGCTTTGCGTAAAGCTGGCAGTACCATGCATTTAAAAAAAAAATGCAGAGCCCAAAATTTGGCTTTTGGGTATTAAATGAGCCCTAAATGAGCCCTTAATTCTGGTATAGGTTATACATTGTTTGGGCATGGTGGTACTTCCAGGTTCACCCACCTGAAGTATTCATGTCGTTAACCTATATCACTATTTTTAGTTCCACTAGACCGACAATTTCTACTATGTATCGTGAAAAGTATGTTTGCACTGTAACACAGTGTTATCTCTATTCTTATGAAAAATACCGGATTTTCAACAACAACAAAATAAAAAATTGTTGGCATTCTATCTTGAAACTTGTTAGGTTAAAAAGAACGCACATAAAGTTTTATGACTTCTCAACAATTTGAGCCAAGGAAATGACAGAGAAAAAATAACAGGTCCAGGATTTTTCACGAGTTATTTTTCTGTGATTTTCCCGGTGGTCGCAGAGTAATGACAGAAAAAACATAATAATGGTCAACGCTTTTTAGTTTAAATTGTTGAATGCTGAAGGCTTTCAATATAATATTGTACAATTCTGAGCACTTAAAATGAAATAAACCAGCGATTCTTTTCCTATAATTTAGTGACCATCCTAATTTGTTCCTATCTGTAAATGAAGTACTATTTGAAGGGTAGAAATGCAAAAGGAGTCAAGCGCCAAATTTTCGAAATCGGGTTTATTAGCTCAAAAAATCAGATAAATTCTATTACACATGCCTGCCAAAGGATTTATTTGGGGCATCATTTTTCAAAATTTGTGTTCTTGTTTTCACAGTACGAAAAGCTTTTCTGACCACAAAGTAAGAAATCAAATTTCATTTTTCTCGACACTGGCTAATTATTTTTAATTACTTTTGGGTCCCTTCCGTTCAGCACTGAATAACCTAAAACCCAATTCCTCATTTTTTGGAAATATGCAAAATTATTACTGATATCGTCATTATTTTGAAGTTAAAATGTCAGTTTTACACCATTTCGAAGTCATAATTGGATTTTCAAATTTCGCGAAACTGCATGATTTTTTAAAAATAAACTTTTTAGAAATCAATTCCTTCATTCAATAGCTAGAATTCAAATTTTTAGTTTTTTCTTAAACTGCAAATTGACTCCACAATTAATGTTGAAAGATGTTAAAAGTCGATACGGACCCAAAATCTAACCTCGAAACGTGACCTGTTTCATTCAATTTCTCGAAATCGGATAGCTTTTTGTGAGCAAACTTTTATTAGTTCGATAGAGCATGAAAGTATCTCGAAAGTACTTTCTTATTTTTTTCTTAAATGGTCGCGCTGAATTTATAACATGTTTTTAGTCTCTCCTGAAAAAAGTGAAAAATGGCGCTTGCCTCCTTTTGCATTTCTACCCTTCATTTCATTAATCACTTATTTCCAAGCAATATTCCTACATACCTCCAACAATCTTTAAATATTAACAAGATAATCTTATTTTCAAATGTAGAAAAAATCGGAAAGTGAAGACCATAAGTATGAGAGAGATTCTTGATCTGAAAAAGGACTTCGAGAGAGAAGAAAGGAATATGTTATATTTGCGACATCCTTATTTAACGTCGGAGCAATCATATGGTCACATGAAAGAATTTAAAGCACAAAGACCTCACATTATGGAAAAGTACCATGAATATAGAGTTCAAAAGTTCTCCAGACAATATACTTTTGCTGATGCACTGAGCCATTTGCGTGTTAAAGAGGCTTGGGATTGAAGAATCATAATTTCTTCAAATAAATAAGTAATATTATAGTTCATTTCAGTGTATATTTATTTCTCTTATAATAAATACATGTGCTTAAAAATGCCGCTCGCTTTTGTATTTGAATTTCCTTAATATTCTTTTTTTTTTACTTTTAATCTTCGTCACTGGAACTGTTTTGGATAGATTTTAACGTTCTTTTCAGATGATTGTCTACGTCTCTGAAAATTAATTATGAATTAGTCTCGTATATGTTTTATAAGTTGAAATCAACTCTGAAAATCCTAACACACAACATGCTTATCATCAATCTCTTTATTTTGTAGGAAAGAAAGGAACTACAGTAAAAAAAATTATAAATACACAATAATTGTAGAAAGAATCGAATATAAATATTACAAAATAAACCTCTCGTAAAACATTTTCATATATTTACAGACGCAATACATTCACAATCGCAGAATGCGTAGGTATCGAAAAATTTTCGAGTACTTAAAAGAATGACAGTTTGTATCTCCTTTCGGAATCTGTCGAATGGTACCGAAAGTTGGCTGTGCGAAAGCTAATGTGTGATATTTTCCTGACTTATTCTCCATATTTGATTCGACTCTAAAAGTTTATAATAAGTATCTCTAAATCTTTTAATGAATGCACTATTCTGCTGTCCAAAAGTATAACCTAGTAAGTGACATTTTTATCGAAATTGAGTTATAATGCTTATTGGATTCATCACATATTAGGCATAATTTTCATATGATTACATTTTAGAAATAATTGCTCAATAATTATATAATTATAATTTCAATTTAGCAATCCCGGTAAGAAGGTGCGAATTGAATTGAATAAATATGTGTAAACATATCGTACAATTTCAACTATTTTTAATGCGTAATCAATCGCAGATTTGAAATATGCGTTTTAATACTTTTGATCGCGAAAGCATTGTGTCCCATTTCAATTCTATTTAATGAGACCATCATTTCAGCGAAAAAGTGTATACATTTTAATTATGATTTGGACGATTAAAATTGAAGTCAAATTAATACTGTTCAATACCGTGAGGCAAACTCGAATATTGAAAATAATTTAATCCTCTCCAGCGAGTGATGATTTGGAGCAAACCACTGCATTAGTTATCAGGGCAAAATAATGAAATAATTAATAAAGTTATATTCTCTGGACAAGAAAGGGCCTGCAATTTTTTATAATTTATTCGCAGATACATAAACATTATTTTAAATATGCAAAGTCTGTTTAAACTTTCCAAGATATGGAAAAATAATGTATAAACAAGTACACGTGTTCTAGAAGAAGTTTAAATAACTGTTTCAAATCCGTAGTAAAAAAATTATCTTTAATATAAAATCAATTTAAAAAAAAAGGATAAATAAAGAAAATTAAATAATAAAAAAGATTTTAAAAAATATAAAAAAATATAAAATTTTTTAAATAAATTTAAAGTGTGGTAGTAATAATCAATAAAAAATAGGATCCAGAAATAAATAATAGTTAAAAATAAAGTGTGATACGAAATTGAAAAGTTAGACTTTGATCCAATTTTTTTCAAAATTAGCCAAATACGGATTTTCAAGGAACTTATAAATTTCTTTAAAATAATCCATGATAGGTGCTTATTATTGAATTAATTTATTTATTTGAAAAATAAGAACGCCCAACAGTTTAAATAACCAATTATAGGGCTACAAAGATGTACATTATGTACATTAATATAGATGTGAGCACGCAGGCAGACTTTACATCGTGTTCGCGTGTTCAAAAAAATCATGCAAACATTAATAAATTTTCCTATACATATAAAATAAATCAAGATTCTTATTTATTAATATGACCTTGTTTGCGCAATTACATACTGAAAATCGTAGAGGTGAAAATCTCTTGGAATTTGAGAAATAGAACATAGACGAGCTTCTAGAGTAGTAAAAATGAAATGTAAAAACCAAATGACGCAATTATTGATTTGAGTTTTCTGAAGGCATCTCAGTTGATTTTGAGATAATTGATTAAAGCAACACCTGATAACAGTCTTCTTTTTGCTTCCTCATAGAGGAAGCTTTGTAATGGTAACATTTTTCAAAATTTTGAAATTCATTTAATTAAACCCTCCCTAATTTAAAAATGTCTAATACAATGTTCTAAGCAAATGTCCGGATGTGTGTGTGTGTGTGGATGTGTGGATGTCACGCTTTTTTGTGAACACGATAACTAGAAAACGGTTGCAGATAAATTGATGAAATTTGGAGAGCTTATTTTTCTCACTAATATCTTGAAACTGACCGAAGGATTTCTAAAAATATTTATTGCATTTTTTTTTAGCACTCAATAATATTTTAAAAATCGGTTTTTATAGTAAAACTTTTTTCATTCGCATAATTCAAAGTTGATGCAACAATATAAAAGATTCCTTGGTTCGGGACGAATCGATTGACCTATAATATTAATACATTTTATTGAAGAGTAGGGAAGTTATGGTAATTTATATATTTTGAAAATCGGTTTT